>JAODUO010002184.1:27500-32500 GCA_025642075.2 Ridgeia piscesae
CTTTTATTAGTTTAATAGTATTTTTTTCTGATTTATAAATCAGCATACGAATTAGTCCCCACGTTGGAATACCTATTTACTATGTATTCTTCTGTTGTATGTATTTTATTAGATGTATGTGCATATGGAATGTATCGGAAATTAAAAAAAACATTAATTCATAATCAGCTGAGAAAATCATAATCATCATCATCATTGTGCAGCCAGAGTGTCCCGTGATTGGGCGGAGACCTCAGCATGCTGCTTCCACATCTGCGTACCTTGCGCTATCCTCAGCCAGATGGTACCATTCCAGTAGTCGACTAGTTCGTCTCTCCAACGTCTCGGTTTCCAGATATTGATACTCAGTGTCCATCGGTCATCTCGTATCCTGCCGACGTGCCCTGCCCAGGCCCACTTCCGTCTTCTGACTTGTTCAATCACGTCTGTGACCTTTGTCTTTTCTCTTACCCAGATGTTTGTTTTCCTGTCCCGGTATGTGATGTTTAACATACTCCTTTCCATCTTTGTTTGCGCGGCTGCTAGCTTGTGCTTTGCTTGGGTGATGAGTGCCCATGTTTCCACGCCGTAAGGAAGTACGCATGAGTCGTAGACTTGTATCTTCAAGCATGTTCCAATGTTACCCTTGAAGATGTTATGCTGCTTGGCGAATGCTGTCCATCCAGATGTGATTCCTTCTTTGAATCTGCTTGTCTTGGGTTTTGTCTCTGGTGCTTTATCTCTGTGCCAGGTAGATGTAGCTTTCAATGTTCTCGATTTGAGTGTTGTTGACATATATTGGTGTGTCGTTTTCCATCATCATCTTTGTCTTCGACTTGTTCATCTTCAGACCCCCTTTTATTCACTTTCATCGGCTAATTCCTGTAGCATTTGTCATAACTCATGTGGTGTATTAGCGAAGCGAAGATGACTAAGATATTCGCAGTATATCTTCAAGCTTCTTGTTTCCCAAGTCAGTGGTCGGAATATGCTTTCGAGTTCTGCCGTGAACAGCTTGGGCGATATGGTATCTCCCTGTCGTACTCCTCTCCTGGTGTTGATCTTGTTGCTTTCTTTGTGTATGTGGACTGACATCGAGCTGTTGGTGTAGATTTCCTTCAGGAGTTCGATGTACATATCTTATATCCCCTGTTCTTGAAGCGAGGTTGGTACTGCTTAAGTTTGCACTGAGTTGAAGACTTTCTCGTAGTCGACGAATGCGATGCAGAGTGGGATATTAAAGTATAGTACTTTCGTGAGTACTTCATAAATGTTTGATAGTAGTCATGTCGGTCTGTAATGTTTAAAGTTTTTCTTATTTCCCTTCTTGAAGATTATCATCATCTTAGCGTTCTTTCACGCTGTGGGTATTCGTCTTTCTGATAAGCATTTAGTGTACAGCTTAGCAAGTGTCTTCGATGTGGTATCTTCTCCTGCTTTCAATGTCTCGATGTTTATATGGTCGTTGCCTGTTGCTGTCCCATTCTCATATTTTACAACGCAGCTTCCACCTCTCATGATGTTAACTGTGGTACTTCTTTTGGGTCAGTGTGGATTATGGTATGCTATTCACTGTCGTATAGCTCGGTGTAGAATTCCTCTATTCGTTCTATGATCTTATCTTGATCATGGATGTCTTTATCCTGCTTGTCCAGGAGTGTGATCAGCCTGTCTTGGCCTAGCTTCTGCGTTATTCGGACTTTCTTCAGGCTGTTTGATGCGATGATCTTTTCTCCTATGATATCTTGGTTGTATTTCCTGATGTCCTCTATTGCTTCATTTTTGATGGTCTTGCTTATTTCTGCGTACTCTATTCGTTGTTTATTGTCGCTGTTTTCGCCATTTCTCGTCGTTTCGTCACCAAGGCTCGTGTTGGTGATGGTATCCTCGATTTATGTGGCTTGTTAATTGCCTTATATATATATATATATATATATATATATATATATATATATATATATATATATATATATATATATAATACTATATATTTGATCGATATATATATATATATATATATATATATATATATATATATATATATATATATATATATATATATTGTGGACATCAGAAAGGAGCTAGGAGTGAATAGTATACAAGAGAAAGTAAGAGACATGAGACTACGCGGGTATGGACACATGCAGGGAATGGAAGAAAACAACGACATGAGAGTGCCAGGAAAAAGACCAAGGAGGAGACCAAGAGGGAGATGGATGGATTGTGTCCGAAGGGATATGCAGGCACTGCGGATCACCCCAGAGGATGCCCAGGACAGAACATTCTGGAAATCAACAATTAGGGCCGCTGACCCCCACCTAATTGGAAAAGGCGAAGAAGAAGAATATATATATATATATATATATATATATATATATATATCGCTTAAAATAAATACCGACATGTCAAACAAGTTCTCTGCCCAGTGTGGCGGGCAGTTCATCAAACCATTCACAAAAGGCGTCAAATTTAGAAAGTAATATACACCGGTAGCCATGCGACGCGATGGGGACAGCTGGGTCAATCAACGACGAAACTATAGAGTTCTCTGTGGCCTTGTCAGACCATAAACAAACGCCAGACTCTCCAGCTATGTATCCTCGTCACTGTGGTCTGCACAGGTGCGTATACATCGACCGTTTATTGTTGCTTTGTCTTGCCGTCAAAGGTGGCCAAATTATCATTATGATTCTGTCGCGTAAGTATAATTCCCAACATCCATTCCCATTCCGCATAAAATATCATATTCGAAGTTGCATATTTAGTTTAACTACGACATTTATTGCTTATTTGAAGACAATGGAATATTCACGTGTATATATATATATACACGTGAATATATATATATATATATATATATATATATATATATATATATATATATATATATATTATGGTCATCTTACGGAAGTGATGCCAATAGGTTTCCGTCGCCGCAATACACCTGTGTACACTAAGTGGCGTTTTCAGCATTTTATGCCGTCTACACGCACGACAGGGCGTTTACATCAATTCAGTTTACATCTTCATGTAAACTACATTGGAATTGGTCAGTCTTTTTATTTAAGTGATACAGAATGTATCACATGAAATATGATCCTCCATCACCGTCCGTCTCCCTTCGTGTTTAGCCACCACAGCTCATTTGTGTAAGATAAAGAATTACAATAAAGTGCTTTGTGTAGGCGTATTGGGTAACGCAAGAGGTTCAAAATAGTTATCTTAATCATTTTAACTAGGAATGTATATTTTATGTATAGTTTACCAGGTATTTGCATCACCGTACGTTTTCCAACTTTTCAAACTAAATAGACATGTATTATCACCGCAGTACAGGCTGCATTCAAACCATAGGTTGTATGCACTGTGAGTGATATGCGTAATACGTTAAATGTATTTGCTCTGAGTAGTTGTAACTACCTGGGACAGATATACAACCCCAGAGACAGAAACCAAGACAAGGAGATTCAAAGAAAAGTTACGGCCGGGTGGGCAGCATTCGCCAAACATCGCGAGACATCTTCAAGGGTAACATTGGAACATGCTTGAAGAGACAAGTCTACAACTCAGGCGTACTTCAAGAAATGACATACGGCGCGGAAACATGGGCACTCACCACCCAAGCAAAGAACAAACTAGCAGCCGCACAAACAAAGATGAAAAGGAATATGTTAAACATCACATACCGGGACAGACAAATTAACAAACATCTGGGTAATAGAAAAGACAAAGGTCACAGACGTGATTGAACAAGTCAGAAGACAAAAGTGGACATTGGCAGGGCACGTCAGCAGAATACGAGAGTATCACCATTTGGAAACTATACGAAATGAAAATACCTACAGGAAGAGCGGCGAGTTGGTGGAGAGACGAACTAGACGACTACTGGAAGGGAACCATCTGGCAGAGGATAGCGCAAGATAGGCAGATGTGGAAGCAGCATGCTGAGGCCTTCGCCCAACCACGGGACACAATGGCTGCACAATGATGTTGAAGAGTTATAACATTATATTCTACAATTATTACTGGAAATATAATCCCATCACCCATCACCGTCCGTCTGCAATACTAAAGTGGCAATTAAATTAACTTTTTTTTAAATATATGGGAATAATGTATACATTTCTGGAAAGGACAATGTTTATGCATATTCGAGCATGCCTTTTATAAAGAAAACATATCACATAGGAATCACAGAGACTAGTAAGAGGCAGGTTGAACTACTCTGGTCGAGGGTGGTGTCCTAACCTTCAGTGATTCACCACGAAATGAACAAGTTAAATATAAGACATATTTCTGACTTACAGACATTAACAAATATGTTGTATATGCATAGTTCATCAGTTAAATCAGTTCTAAATATGTATATCTATGCGTTAAGTATGTGGCAATGTGTGCAGACTGATTGTGATGGTGCCTAACCAACTGTAACTTAAAATATTCACAGTAATGTCATTTTTGAGTTGAATTGCTAAAATTCTTTCACTAATGTACCAATATGTACTCAGCAGATTCACATTAGAAAGATAGTGATATAGGGAAATTCGAAAATACCGTCTCAGAACCGTACTGGCTCCACTTTCGTGTGATATGACCATATACGCGATGACAACATGTCGCAAATACGAACGCGATCTTTAAGGCGATACGACTGCTATTCATTTAGGAGCTTAATATAGCAAAAGCTCAAGCGAATTACACAAGCTTCTGATCGATGTAACGACTTTAGGCGATGACGTCACTGAAATCAGTCAGCGAGGCGACTGGGGAGAATGCGTCACCTGCCGGATGCCGGGCTAAGCCTGCAGGCGACAACCGTTGTACTTTAACCGTGATCGTTGTGTGTGATGGTCACACCGAACCTCGCTCAGGGGGAAAACGAAAGGTGATGACAGCTGAAGGGCTTTCGTTCGTTTGAAGTTAAACAACAAGAAGTTTGTGGAGGTAAAAAGAAGAAATACACCGCCTCCTAATACAAAAGACGACCTTTTTAGGCGACCTAGTGCAGGTGGAGCATGCCG
>JAODUO010002185.1:0-15000 GCA_025642075.2 Ridgeia piscesae
TTTCTTTATCCACATTTATAATGTCATATGTTCCCAGAATTCTACACATGACCATAAGGGCGTAACGCCACATGGCAGTATAATTGCTCAACCACATATGCCCTGTCAGAAAGGCACTGTTACGTTCGCTTTTAAAGTCAGTTTTATAATTCATTGCCATTACAGCACTCTCGACTATCATTATCAAATGTTGTGGTTTGCAGTGTAGAGGATATAGATTTATTATGCATCTTACAGTGTCGATAAATGTGCGTTAATGTGATACGTTTCTCAAATCGTATTACAGGTGAGGAAGCCAAAGACCTTCTCCGCAGATTGAGTAAGTATTGTAGGATTGTAATAATATGTGATATAACTACAGGGCATCTTTTTATTATAAGCATTATGTATCATATAAACTCTTACTCAGGCGTAACATTCGCCTGGCCACCACTAACATTCGTTCCATTCGCGAAAAAGCCGCCTCTCTTACGGGTCTAATAAATTATAAAACAATATACATTCTTGCTGTAACTGAGACCCTAACCCAAGCCGTTACATTAGTGGAACAGGGATTCAACGGGCATGAAATGAGCCTGCAACATGGATTATAAATGGAGACAGTAAAGAAGGTAAAGAAGCATAAGGAGACAGGACCAGTTGAGGATAAGTCAAGAAATATTCGGTCAAAGAAAAAACAAGAGGCTGGATCATACTTCTGTTCAGACCCGTCTTGCTAATCGCTACCATCCATCCCCGGATGGAACAAAGAGGTACGCTGGAAAGAGACCAGGCGTGTGTGTATCTTCTAGCACAACGAGGAGTCGCCTGAATGCAGCAGGATTACGCGGCTGTATTGCTGTTAGAGAACCTGTGTCCGGGAACGAGAGGTGGCGATCAGCAAAACTGATCTGATCCAGAATATGATCCATGATCATCCTTGTCTTCTTTGGCGGACAACTTGTTGTTTTGTCCTCAACCGATGAAGTCGCCTGACGCTTCTTTATTAGTGCACACAAAACATTTACGTATAACATAAATAGATTGCTCACTTCATAAAAACGGGACCCTTGCTCCACCAATATATTGACTAAGGTTTGGATCTCCAAACACGTCTTTTGGTATCGTAACGTAACAAATGAGATGTTTGAAGAATACTTGGTTAGGTTTTTTTGTCTACAAAGGCTGTCTTTGTAGACAAAAATATGTGATGACAAAACAAATAATGACATATAGCAATTTCCAAATTGAGATGCCCGAACGGAATCTCTATACCTTACCACTGTTGTTTATTATTATCATCAATATGGCATTAACAAATAAACCTAAAACTATACATGATTAATACAACATAATTAGAAAAGAGACCTAGTATTATTATCGCTAACTATACCAAATCGACAAGCACAAATATATATATATATATATAAATATATATATATATATATATATATATATATTTTGTATATATATAACAAAATAGATAAAAGGCAGAAATTAATGGTTATTGTAATATGAAAAAATCATACTATAACACATTTTGGATAATAGAAGACACATATAAAGTAATCCTCTTGGGGCAGAAGTTAAATGTATTGGAAATTCAGTGTGTTGCAGAACAGTAAACAATACATGTACAGAAATGAAATTGATACACTTTCCTCGTACTTATATATATATATATATATATATATATATATATATATATATATATATATATATATATATATATATATATATATATATATATATATATATATATTTTTTTTGTATGTTTGTAGTTACCATCCCCCAACATTTACTCCTCAACATGAACGGACTCTTTCGAGAGCAGCTAGGCTATTGAGTCGAGCTGGCAATTCCCGTTCGGGTACCGATACTGTGGTCATCCATCAGGAATGACCATAATGCTGTCTGTCGAACATGATGCATGGCAGGAAACTCGCCGTAAATTTTTACCGTGGTGTAATAAAGAGTCGTTGTTTCCATTATGGTTGTTGCCTTATACTACTAACGGACGCATCATAAAACACATTATTCCTATGCAGTATTAATAATACAACTTTAATTGGTTAAATTCCATTAAAACAGCAAATGCGGACATTTATCATATAGCAACATAATTCTATTGAGCAGTGTGTCATAAATCTAAATCGTTGAATGTTATGGCATTTTGGCGATGTTGCACGTGCATCCCACGAATGCCAAGTGACATGATGTTTGTAATGTTACATCCATTAACATCAACGATCACACAATATAACTTACCTGCTACTTAAACTACGTAAGCTCAACTATCAAGAGAAATCTTTCAATCGAAGATGAAATCAACAATCCAATCGACGAATTGCCATTTGGAATGTACACACTATCAAGGAGGAATTTGTAAAACTGCTCACTTACACGGAATACCATGACCCAATTGTACAACACCTGTGTAATGATGAACGCCTTATGTACGCTCTACACAAAGTTGTCATATGTGGTAAGCAGGTTTGCTTACAAATGTACGCAAACGCTCCCAGCAGGCAAATTCTCTTCAGCGAGCGAGTTCGGCCTCGTGTGTCGCTGGAAGGATGGCAGAATCCGTAGAGACAACATCTAAAGTGAGCGATGAATATTGTCGTTTGCGGTATATAACGACGTCATTGTAATATCATTATATATATATATATATATATATATATATATATATATATATATATATATATATGATTGTTGTGTGTGTGTGTGTGTGTGTGTGTGTGTGTGTGTGTGTGTGTGTGTGTGTGTGTGTGTGTGTGTTTGTGTGTGTGTGTGTGAGTGTGTGTTTGTGTGGTGTGTGTCTGTGTGTGTGTGTGTGTGTGTGTGTGTGTGTGTGTGTGTGTGTGTGTGTGTGTGTGTGTGTGTGTGTGTGTGTGTGTTTGTGTGTTTGTGTGTTTGTGTGTTTGTGTGTTTGTGTGTTTGTGTGTGTGTGTATGGGACGATCCTACTTACCATGGAGAATATTTACCAGGATCCTTCTTAGGGATGAGCCCTAGGGGAGAGACAACATAATCTTTCAATGGAGGTGCTGTGAAAGGGCCAGCTATACGGCCCAACCTTGTCTCATCACGGATCAAATCCCTGGCAATAGAAGGGTGTAATAAAAGCGACGGATGATTACATGGCACTGGTCTACGATGCAGGGCACCCTCAAAGGGGATGTGAAAGCCGTCAGAGATACCGGTAAAAAGGGCTGCCGTAGCCGCAGAATCATAGCTACTTTCGTTTAGCAAAGCGAGGAGCGGGGCGGTGCGCACTGGTGTTGGGAGTCTGGGGTTTGGGTAGGACGGCAGTATGGCGTTTTGCCGGATACTGAGCTGGGATATGTGGGCCATTACAGGTCGGGCGCGAGTGTCTGTAGGTGCATCCTGGATACCGACAGGTACCGGTAGTGCAGAAGGCAAAGCAGAAGCCGATTGGAAAGCACTGCTTCCGAGGAAATGGTTGTGTACGTTTTGGAAAAAAGGCAGGGTTGGGGACAGTGTGAGCGTTACTCGTCACCGTGTGATAGAGCTCAGGGTGCAGATGACACCAGGGCATCGAATGTATTGCCCATAATTTCCTAAAATCACTGTCATACGACAGGAAAACTCCAGGATGGACAGTGGTCCCCAGGGAGCGAATCAGATGCATATACTTCAGGATGTCCTGAATTTTATTGAGGAAACATTGAGTGTAAATTGCCACATAAATCAAGAAGGCATCCGTCCACTGCTCGATGTTGTGGATCTTAGCAGTGGGCTGATACTTCACCTGCATCTGGGATGTCCCCATGATGGGGTCAACAAAAAAGCCCGTTTGAGATATTGGTGTGCCGACAAGCAGACACAAATCTACAAACTGCTTGCCCCAAATCTTAGATTTGATACGTCCATCCACAAGGCTGCCAAGTGGCACCGAAGAGAAAGTGTCCATGTTCGACGGGTGGTCCATGGCCTCACCTCCGGCAACCGCAAGCATCGGGGCTGCACCATCAGTCCCTGTAGCAGTTGCAGCCGCGCTAGCGGCGGCCGTCACACCAGGTCTCACTGCAGTGGAGGCAGCGGCCACGTCTGTGATGACATCGCCCATCGCTTGCATGTGTTGCTGCATCTGCAGCATCTGCTCCTGCAAACCAGCAGTAGTGATGGTCTGCAGGTCTACGTGATCTGGCCTCCCGGCCATAGCGCCCAGCGGTCGTCTAGCACTGGGACATCCGCGACGGTGGCGACACCTGCTGGACGTCTACGAACTGTTCTGCGCCTGTTGTCCCCCTCGGAACGTTTTGGGGCTTGCCTCTTCCATGGTGGCATTCTGGAACTACAGACATATAGGCCGGCACACAATGACAGGATGTACACACAGCTCTTACATGAGACCCTGAGAGGATAAGCATGTAAACATATGAGCACAACCAATGTTGCTAAGTTACCGACCGAAGTCAGGTAGTAAACAGTACATACCAAGAGTATGCCACGAAATAATGCAGTTAAAGCACTGCCAACCAAATGAAATAGCAACAAAACCGTTGATAAAGTACTGTAAGAGCCAACACCACCAGATAGTGGATATAATAACAGCCACGACGGGACTGTAAATAATGCCGCTAGTTGGTCTAATCTGAAGGACCTACGAGAATGCCACCAGTTGGGCTAATCGTAAGAACCGACTGAAAAGCCACCAGTTGGGCTAACCGTAAGGACCAACTAACTGCCACCAGTTGGGCTAGTCGTAAGGACCTACTGAATGCCTCCAGTTGGGCTAGTCTTAAGGACCTACTGATTGCCACCAGTTGGGCTGGTCTGATGGACCAACTGAATGCCACCAGTTGGGCTAGTATTGAGGACCTACTGAATGTCACCAGTTGGGCTAGTCTTAAGGACCTACTGAATGCCACCAGTTGGGCTAGTCTCAAGGACCTACTGAATGCCTCCAGTTGGGCTAGTCTTAAGGACCTACTGAATGCCACCAGTTGGGCTAGTCTCAAGGACCTACTGAATGCCACCAGTTGGGCTAGTCATAAGGACCTACTGAATGCCACCAGTTGGGCTAGTCTTAAATACCTACTGAATGTCACCAGTTGGGCTAAATAGCCACCTAGGCTAAACATAAAGGCGTACAAAAGTTGCCCTCAGTTGGGCTAAACCATTGCCGAGCACACAACAAATGCCTCCAGTTAGGTTAATTTTGTATAAGCGCAAATACAGCCATAATTGGGAGCTGAAAGTAATTTTACAGGTGTAGTTGTTATTATTAATATTAATATAACACCTCAAAAATTGCTCGAAATGTTATGGTAAAGCGCTATTGAGCATGTTGGATAGTGCTCTTAATATATAATAACTAATAGTAGTAGTATTATAATTCCCCCAGGAAGGGATAAATAACATAAGTCCAGCAAGCAAGTCATCCGCTCAAACGTGTCAACCCGCTTGGAAAAACCCCACAGTCATAGAGATCAATGTAGTGCTCCCCCCGTTCGGCTGTTTGTTGCAGACGCGACGTGGCATCTGATACCGGCACGGTCATTCCGGTGTGGCGGTTCAGAACGTCGAAGGTTAGCGGTTCATGTCAAAGGTTATCGGTTCATGGCAAAGGTTAGCGGTTCATGACAAAGGTTAGCGCGACGTTACGGTCCGACGGTCTGCAACGTCGAGCAGTCCAGAAGGTAGTCCCACGTATGCACATGCGCGCTGAACTGGCGTAACCTCAGGTGGACGATCAACTTTGACCCCGTGCCAGAATGTCGAGACTGAGTTCATGACTCCCGCGGCGACTGTGTTACATCATAAATCATTTCTGCGCGCTGCAGCGACGACCTACTTTTCGACCCCCTACGTTGCACACTACAGTTTCCAGCACGCACATATTCTAGCCATTTATCTGTACAACGACCACGATGACGATATATACATTCCAGACTGGCTAGCTGTGGGCCGTAACGTCGCGCTAATCTTTGCCATGAACCGCTAACCTTTGACATGAACCGCTAACCTTCGACGTTCTGGACCGCTCGACGTTCTGGACCGCCACACCGCCCGCCAAATCGTACCGTAGGAAACTGCGGTCGCCGAGGTCGGCTTGGGACAGTCCAAAGTACAACGGCAAGGCGCCCTGCCGTAGCGGCCAACCTTTGCCAACGGGCGCTCTCTTGAGCCTCTACAGTGGCTGTCCTTTAGTGCAGCTTCAATGTTTTTGCCACAGTTTTGGCCTTCTAGTCGGGGGCTATCGCATTGACGGGTGAGGTAGGTGGGAGGGGTTGGACATGCTCCACGGCGCGGTATTGTATCCCACATTACGAACTCATTAATGTAAACGGTTCGATAGTATTTACAAACAGCTGAATGTACGCGAGACTGCAGTGATGCTTACACACCCTGTATAATGTTGCCTTGCTTTAATGTGGAGGTCCTGTACCCACAGCCGGGCGCACACCACTGAGCGAGCAGGGCGCGGACACCCAAAAACAGTATGAGTATTATGTCCGGCGGGGTGCAAAATAATTGTGATGGCAACCCGCTGTAATCTAGCCACAAGAAGTATATACAGGCCACCTAAGGTCAGCGCTTGCTCGCACTGGGTCACGGCAGCGAAGAGGCATCTCGCGGCCGGAATCAGCCGTAGTTAGACGGGGGGCGTTGACCTCGAGCGAGCAGCGATACCAAATATACAGTTATAACATGTGTAGTAAAACCCCAAATAATCATTGAACCGTACAGGGAATAGAATATTCCATGTAAATAAAATAGCATACAAAGGCAGTTAACATGTGTTATTAACAAAAAGACAATGTTACAACTGTAATAGCATAGAAAAGGCTACCTTCTCCAGCAGTGCTCGAATGAAAAAGAGGCTGAAACTTGTAGTCGGACACGCTAGTCACGTGGTCAGGTTGGGTTACCCTACAGTATGAAAATAGGTTGCAGCATCGCCCACATAAATAACATTTCAACTTTGTTCAAATGGTGGTTATATATGTATATCTTACGTGTCCACCCCATTCTTGCGCATGTTATGTAGAGCGATCTGCGATAGTTTTATTTTGATACGCGTACCTCAGTGTAACAAACAAAACACATGAATGTGAACAACATCTTGTTTATTACAACATGGTAGAATATTGGTGTAGGTTGACATAGCGGTCGCAACACCGCATGATGATCATTGTTGACGGGTGGGCGCAGTGTCGACACTTAAACGGGAATCGTCTGGTAGTAGAATCACAAATTTGCGAGCAGATTCAGCAGACCCATACATTGACATCCATCGGCGTTGGGGTTTGTTCTGCATACTACAAAATCAAGCAATACGTGGACGTCAATATAGAGTTCCCCCTTCTCTATGTTCCACCACTGTCTCGTTTTTGTCTAGAATCGACTTAAAATAATCAAATGTAATGGGTGTTATTCTCGCAACCTCTTGATCATTAAAAAAAAATTTTTAAAAAAAAAAAAAAAAAAAAAAAAAAAAAAAAAAAAAAAAAAAAAAAAAAAATTTTTTTTTTTTTTTTTTTTTTTTTTTTTTTTTTTTTTTTTTTTTTTTTTTTTTTTTTTTTTTTTTTTTTTTTTTTTTTTTTTTTTTAAAAAATTTATATAAATTTTTATAATTTTTTTTTTTTTTAAAAAAAAATTTTTTTTAAAAAAAAAAAAAAAAAATTTTTATATTAAAATTTTAAATATTTTTAAAATTTTTTTTAAATTTTTAAAAAAAATTTTTTAAAAAAAAAAAAAAAAATTTAAAAATTTTTTTAAAAAAAAAAAAATTTTAAAAATTTTTAAAAAAAAAAAAAATTTTTTTAAAAATTTTTTAAAAAAATTTTTTTTTTTTTAAAAAAAAAAAATAAAAATTTTTTTTTTTTTTTTTTTTTTTTTTTTTTTTTTTTTTTTTAAATTTTTTTTTTTTTTTTTTTTTAAATTTTTTTTTTTTTTTTTTTTTTTTTTTTTTTTTTTTATTTTTTTTTTTTTTTTTTTTTTTTTTTTTTTTTTTTTTTTTTTTTTTTTAAATTTTTAAAATTTTTAAAAAAAATTTTTTTTTTTTTTTTTAATTTTAAAATTTTTTTTTTTTTTTAAAATTAAAAATTTTTTTTAAAAAAAATTTTTTAAAATAAAATTTAAAAAAAAAAATTTTTTTTAAAAAATTTTTTTTTTTTTTAAAAAATTTTTTAAAATAAAAAAAATTTAAAAAAATTTTTAAAAAAAATTTTAAAAAAAAAAAAAATTTAAAAAAAATTTTAAAAAAAAAAAAATTTTAAAAAAAAAAATTAAAATTTTTTTTAAAAAAAAAAAAAATTTTTTTTTTTTAAAAAAAAATTTTTTAAAAAAAATTTAAAAAAAAAAAAAAAAAAATTTTAAAATAAAAAAAAAATTTTTTTAAAAAAAAGGGGGGGGCCCTTTTAAAAATTTTTTTCCCAAAAAAAATTTTAAAAAAAAAAAATTTTTTTTAAAAAAAAAAGGGGGGTTTTAAAAAAAAAAAAAATTTTTAAAATTTTTAAAAAAAAAAAGGGCCGGGGGAAAAAGGTAAAAAAAAAAATATAATAAAAATTTTTTTAAATTTTTTTTTAAAAAAAAATTTAAAAAAAAAATTTTTAAAAAGTGTGTGTGTTTGTGTGTGTGTGTGTTTTTGTGTGTGTGTGTGTGTGTGTGTGTGTGTGTGTGTGTGTGGTGTGTGTTTGTGTGTGTGTGTGTGTGTGTGTGTGTGTGTGTGTGTGTGTGTGTGTGTGTGTGTGTGTGTGTGTGTGTGTGTGTGTGTGTGTGTGTGTGTGTGTGTGTGTGTGTGTGTGTGTGTATGTGTGTGTGTGTGTGTGTGTGTGTGTGTGTGTGTGTGTGTGTGTGTGTGTGTGTGTGTGTGTGTGTGTGTGTGTGTGTGTGTGTGTGTGTGTGTGTGTGTGTGTGTGTGTGAGTGTGTGTGTATATGTTTATATGTATGTGTGTATGCGCGTGTGTGCGTTTGTATTTGTAGGCGCTTGAATGTTGTTTACGTTTTCCTTTCAGAATTATTGGTAATTTCTGACATCAAACAGTCAATGGTTTACGTATATGGATGACAATTGTGAAAAAACGTAATACTGTTTCTGTTGCATTCATTTTTGTTTATTTGTTGTACAAGTTTGTATGTCAATATCACTGGAACTAAATCTTCACCAAACATGTACATCTAACACAAAGTCCGTCCAGACTTTCGGGAACGTACCATTTAAGGTCAGTCATTTGACTCACACACAACACAGAATGGCTTTGCGAAAAGATCAACATATTAACATTATAACAAAATGTAAATAAATGTATTTGTCCTATTTTCACTGTTAAATCTGGTGCTAGAAATGGTCATTATACACAATATTGCACTGATAATAGAACGGGTGTAACAGTCATTTGAGGCGCACCTGTGTGTCTTTGAAAATGGTGGTCGTGTTGTTAACGTTTTGTGCAACTTAATATCCCAAATTGCTTTACATCTGATCTTTCAAAGACAATATTTGTCGTAATTCAAAACAAACGATCGTGGGGTGTCTGGCATTACAACATAATATCTCTCACTTAAGTCGTATTCAAACATTATTAACGGGCCGTGGCAAAATGACTAATTTGAAAGATAACACGTGAATATACTGAAGCCTGTATTTAGCCGTTTGTGTACGTTGCTTAATGATCAAGAGGTTGCGAGAATAACACCCATTACATTTGATTATTTTAAGTCGAGTCTAGACATTAACGAGATAGTGGTGGAACAGAGAAAAAGCTAATGTTATTCTAAATTGACGTCCACGTGTTGCACACCCCAATGCCGAAGGATGTGAATATGTGGGTCTGGTGAATCTGCTCGCAAGTATGTGATTCTTCCAGATGATTCCCGTTCGAGTGTCGACACTGCGACCTCCCGACAATAATGACCATTATGCGGTCTGGCGACCGCTATGTCAACCTACACCAATATTCTACCATGGTGTAATAAACAAGATGTTGTTCACATTCATGTGTTTTGTTTGCCAGCAAGCCCAGTCACATCCTATTAGTACCGGTGAGCAAGAGTGTGAGTTTCTTCTTAAAAGCAGATCGTTGCAAACGCTATGACAAATATGGTTCTACTAACAAACATGCTACAGTGAAAGCATTGTATAGAGTGAATGAAAACGTATGAATAAATACAAGTTTAGTTAATACCAGCAACAATGTAATATCCCTATTCCTTAATACCCTATATTGTGGGAAAGATAATAACATGCACTGCAATACACTGTCGTGGTTGGTGAGTTGCTGCTGCTGTATGAAAGACGCAGTAGAAGTCATGTGACTTATAAGGCGTCATGCCCTTTTCAAGTTAAAACACGGTGTTGCATTCCTCAGAGTTGGTCATGCTCGAGAGAATTATCGGCACCCATATCTTTCAAAGTTGTAACGGGGAATCGGTAACAACGCGTGGTCAGCATATCGTAAGGGCGCGGCTTGATCATCGAGGCAATGTACGTGTCACGAATGAGGTACCACAATAACTAATCTGACAGAGGGCGCTATAACGCAACTAGGGTCTTTGTGAAGTATTTTACGCATTCTTGACGTGTGTAATATGTGGAACGTTTTTGCGGAACATTTTGCGGAAAGTTTGTTTAAATCATCCTACAATCAGCTATTGAACTCGCATGACTCCGAAGCCTTACACATAGCTAAATATGAAAACAGTCTGGAAATGTGAAAGCATAATAATTATACATAATTGTACATTTACAGCCGATGGAACGTTGATTACTGGCCCGACAACAGGTGTGCTGGCTCGGTGCCGGAACGGATGTTTAAAATCATCTACAGCTCGCCATATGCATCACACGAGTCTGCTACTTCACATTTAGTTACATATTCACATCGTAAAACATGTCCGTTAATATGAAAGCATAATGTTTACATTAATGTACATTTACAGTCGATGGAACGTTCGGTCGAATTCAGTGCCGATATAACGGTGTTTCGGCTGTTCTGTCTATTGGACGACATGCCCACACATACGGAAAGGGTGACATAATTGTTTGTGGTCACGGTTTCTGTTGATAAAAGCTGTGCAACGACATCAAGGGGGAAACCTTGGCTGGTACACAGTTTCTTTTAAAAATTAATTCCAGACTAGTATAATAACATTGTGTACACTATTTACAATGACATCACGCTGGTTTCCTTGACACTATCAAATGTGTATATGTAATCACAATAACACTTAATTAAATAAAATTCATTATTTTGATAAATAAGCACACAGCAAAAAGTAAGTGACATCAACCCAATACGATACAGTGTAACGTATTTTACCTGCTTGACATATAGCGCACTGGCATTCATTGATGTTTTATAAGATCATGTGATCGATTCGCGGCAAGACGCGGGCCATTTCTATAAATAAACCCACGTTAGTCGCTACAGGCGCTGATACGCAACTAGACCCTAGTTATATGTCTGCGCCTCTAGCGACTAACATGGGTTTGTGGAACGTAAACGTATCACTTAGATTTTGCTTGAAGTTTCAATAACCACAAATTTATGGATATTCGGTAAAAAACAAAGTTATGATTTGTTCGATCGCGTGACATGTTATATACCCGTTGGATATAGGTGACCGTGAAACGTACTGACGTCACTGTAGTATCAATTGCCGAAACTCAAACAAAACCGTTTATATGGATATGTGAACATGTATCGTGTTGCAATGTTTGATCTTATTTTGGTAAACAACAACGTGTTACCTGATAGGGGATCAAGTATTCATTTACGTTAGTTTAACTTCGACTGATCTGATGACAACTTGTATACATTGCTAACTTCGTGTGGCTCAAATCACAGACAAAATATGTGTTATCTACGCCACTTTTTTGCGCATTTGCTTTGCTTTGCTTTGCTTTGCTTTGCTTTGCTTTGCTTTGCTTTGCTTTGCTTTGCTTTGCTTTGCTTTGCTTTGCTTTGCGTTGCGTTGCGTTGCGTTGCGTTGCGTTGCGTTGCGTTGCGTTGCGTTGCGTTGCGTTGCGTTGCGTTGCGTTGCGTTGCGTTGCGTTGCGTTGCGTTGCGTTGCGTTGCGTTGCGTTGCGTTGCGTTGCGTTGCGTTGCGTTGCGTTGCGTTGCGTTGCGTTGCGTTGCGTTGCGTTGCGTTGCGTTGCGTTGCGTTGCGTTGCGTTGCGTTGCGTTGCGTTGCGTTGCGTTGCGTTGCGTTGCGTTTCTTTGCTTTGCTTTGTGTGTGTGTGTGTGTGTGTGTGGGTGTGTGTGTGTGTGTGTGTGTGTGGGCGTGCGTGGGTGCGTGCGTGCGTGTGTGCGTGTGTGAGTGTGTGTATGTGTGCGTGGGTGAGTGTGAATATGTTGTATGTGTCTATGTGTGTGGGTAATTGTAGGCAAACAAATGTGGGTGTACGTAGGCGCGTGTTTGTGGGGGTGCGCTGCGGTCGCTTGACTGTGTGTTGTGTTTGTTCCAAAACAGTTGGGCATATCTGGCGTCAAACATATAATGGCTAACGTATATGAGCGGCAATTGAACACTGTAAATGTTCTTTCCCTTTGGCTTAATGTTTCCTAGCCACGTTTTGGCAGAAAGGAGCAATAGAAATATATGAACCGATTTATATAGAGCCATATGTTTACGTTGTGTTAGTATCACTGCACCAAAGTTCGGGCACAAGCTCCCAAAGTCTAGAAAGGTGACACCTAGGCAATACAGACACCACCGATAGTGATTATGTGATATCATATTAAAAGGAAACAACAACGAAACTAATTGTCTCTAGTTTATTCGCATTACTAAACGTTGTACAAGGATAGCTCGTAGATAATATTAATGTGTGCAGGAATTGAACGTTTATCCATTCAGCTCCATTTGTGTCCCTAAAAGGGGGCTTATGACGTTAACGTGTCGTACACCTCAATATCCTAATTGGCCTTGCGACTGGTCTTTCAAAGAAAATATATGTTCAGTTCATCTAAACGAACGACCGCCGGATCATTGGTGGTCTCACATAAGTCGTATTCAAACAGTACAAATGACCCAAAGGAAACTAACTTCATTGATAGAAAACACCGACATATCTATATATAACAAAGGAGTGTATTTAGCATTGGGTTGACGTCATCAAATATTGGCTACTTAAGTTAGCGTAATTCAACAGTTTAATTGCGAGAAACATGATTCAGAACCTCCTTGAAAGGATATCCCGAAAAGACAGGAATATTAATTATGCTTTGAAATGATATTTTATGTCGTTATGCCGTGTCTTTGTAAACTGTGCCTAGAATAGTTCGATTTTTTAAATGTAAGGGATTGGCCACGCAAACAGGGATCAAACTCAATCTGCTTAAAGCGAATAGTTTAATAGAGAAAAGATCAACATATGAAAATGCTAAAAACATGTAATTAAATGTATTTATTGTATTATCATTGCTAAACGTGGTGCTATTATATATATATATATATATATATATATATATATATATATATATAATGCATAACAACTGAACGGATGTAGCCGTGAATTGAGGTGAACATATGTGTGTTTCAAAATGTTGCTCGTGATTTTTATATTTCGTGCAACTTAATATCCCAATTTGTTTAGTGTCTGCTCTTTCAACGACAACAGTTGTCGTAATTCAAAACAAACGATCAAATAATGGGGTGACTGGCATTGCAACAAACCATCTCTAACATCAGTACTATTCAAACGTCACTACTGGCCCATAGCAAAATGGCTCAATTGATAGAAAACACCGACATAATTGAATATCATGAAGCTTGTATATAGCATATGTTTGACATAATTAAAACACTGCGTATTTAGGATAACGTTAAACACCGATTATTATTATTATTGTTTTTAATTATCTTTTAATCGGAACATTAGCCATATTTCTATTTTTGACAGGTATAACAAAATTTCCGAGTAAACGTCACTCGAAATCACTGAAATAATTATTTAGGAAAAAATATTAAGGTAGTTGGGCACATGACATGACTCGCTGACAAATTGATAACGGTCAAACGTAGAACTCAATATTTATGCATTTATAAAACAATTGGAGAAATATCATGATTAGAAACGTCCATTAGTGACATTAACACAAAGGAGATCAGAACTGGTATTCAATAATGCTAATTACCACATAAATAAACGTATTTATTGAACCTCAGCCCATAGTTCAGCATGTGTGACACTGGCGTTCGTGATGTGCTAAAACATATTATGGGTTAAAACAGTTTTTATTTTGTCCTACCGCACTCCGTCTCATCAGAAACGTCGTAAACAACCAAAAATGTGGTCACTGCTTGGTCGGTGACGTTGTTTAGCTGGCTACCGTCCTATTGCAAGACACCTCGTGGTGTTAGTCCTTGCAATTAGCTAAAATTAATTTAGTTATCGCGAAACACATTTATTAAACTGTTATGATAACGAGATCCATTGTCTTACTAAAACTTGCAATAAACGTAATATTCGCCAGACAGCATGGTGATCATCATGAGAGGTGGTCGCAATGTCGTTACTTGAAAGGCAATTGTCAGAACAGTTCCACAAGCTTTCCATTCTGATCTGCTTTCTCATTGGCGCGACATTTCTGCATATGTTTTACATACTGCTTTCTTTAGCACACTAAGAAGTCACATAATACATAATCTCCAATTCAGCCTCTCTCTTTGCATCTGACGTGTCTCCCCTTTCTGGCACAAATTGACTTCCAAAATAATGTATATTAATGGGTCTTATGCCAGTTACTTGTCAAAATAACAAGCTCACAATGTGTGGTTATTTATGCTGTCACGTCACTGCGCGCCTTTGTGCGAATGTCCATATTTATTATACATTCTACATAAGCCATATATCAATTTGTGAGAGGCATGAAAAATTCGCAAAAACAGACGTTCTGAGAAAGCGCTGAATAATGAATATAACTTATATTTTAAAATTCGAATTGCCGTAGACGTATCATACACATATATATATAATCACACGAAATAGTTTCAAACAACATTAAATATTTCAGTGATTTCGAGTGACGCTTACTCGGA
>JAODUO010002185.1:27500-35826 GCA_025642075.2 Ridgeia piscesae
TTTTTGGCAAATTCATATGTTGTCATAGATTTGAGTATATTTGTAGCTTTGCGGGTATCATGACCGTGTATATTACAATTGGGGATAACATTCCAATTTAATAAGTAAACTGGCAAATTGCCATGACTATATTTATGTGAGAAGTATCATATGTTTAATTATGGATTAAACACGGGTGGTGGAAACGTGGTTTCTTTTGCATTACTATGTACTTTGTTATTCACCAGGGGCCGTATGCATGGCCAAGGACTAACTCGTGAAACTGGGTATAACTCGGTTGCGAGGTCGCAAGTTCGCTAATCCGGTATGCATGAGCACCGCGTAGGCTCGATTTTAGGCTGTTGCCCGCACTTCGACCGCCTATCTCTAGGCTCGCTAGCTAGGAGGTGTAACTCTTAGACGGTGGTGACAAATGACGGCCGTGGTAGTTTGGAGAAGTCAACACAGGAGGAATTTGAAGCGAAATCGGGTATTCCGGGATAGGAAGAATCCACTGGAATCCACTATGTACGACGACGTAGAGTTATATGCCAAGTTTAGATTTCACCGACACGATATCCTTACAATCGTTGATGAACTGCGAGACGACTTAGAGTGCCCCGACACGCGACAAGGCCCCTTGCCGGCTACTCTGCAAGTTATAGTGGCTTTGCGGATGTATGCAAGTTTGTTTCTAGAACTTGGTGGCTGAGATCATCGGCATCGACCAGTCAACCGCATCCCGAACCATCTACCGTGTGACCAACGCTTTGGTCGCTCGGATGCATGAGTAGATACAGCTACCGACGCAACAACAAGCCGACCGGCACAAGGCGAAGTTCCTCCGGCTAGCAGGATTCCCACCGTGGTGGCATGCATTGACGGGACCCACGTCCGAATATATCAACAGGACGAATTTTCACTCGATAAACGTCCAGGTAACGTGTGATTTATCAAATAGTTTAAATTTCCAAAAACCTTTATGCAATGTGACTCTGTTCTAACATACTAGGTAATAAACTATTTACTGAACTACTTCTTGAAGTACGTGAATGAATCTGTGTGTTTTGCGTGTCCGTGTGTGTGCGCGCCAAAGCAACCATTGTAAAGAATACAAATACATGATCAAACATAAATTTAAATACAACTTCATAATTGAAATATACATACATTTTATTAATGATTTGTAATTGTATTTGACACTACTTGAAATGAATTGGTTGTATAAATTTGTATTTAAATTCTTCCCTAAATTATTGGATTTATTTTCAAATAATATTTCAAGTACTTTTATTTGAGTACGGTTATTATTAAATGAAGAGTTAGATTTCATTCGGTTTTCTTCTGTCAAAATTGTCACTAGATCAGAGGGAATCGCAGCTGTTTGCAGCATTCGAGTCGTCACGAAAATCATTGACTGGTGTGTTTCTTGGGGACAGTTGGTATATATTCTCTCAACGATCCTCAACACACGGAATCAACAGGATTGGTCATACACAGATGCCCACTGTGTCAACGTAGCTGTCAAAGTAACAGTTAACTGCTGCTTTAGTGGCTCCACTTGCATACATCAACTGGCACCTGGCTCAGGCTGTGGTGGAGGTTCTGGCAGTGGTGCAAGCATCACAGATGATGATACGTCTGGAATGCCAAACAGGTTCCTTTAGTAACTTATTTGAATTAGCACGTGCACTTTATTATTGACATTGTCAATCATGTTTTCTGTAACTGAAGAATAGAGGCACTATACCTGTATGTTGCCATGGTTCAATCTTACCCAACATGCTATTTACCAACATGTGTGCTTGTGTGTGTGTGTGTGTGTGTGTGTGTGTGTGTGTGTGTGTGTGTGTGTGTGTGTTGTGTTTTGTGTGTGTGTGTGTGGTGCGTGCGTGCGGTGGTGCTGTGTGCGTGTGTGCGTGTGTGCGTGTGTGCGTGTGTGCGTGTGTGCGTGTGTGGGGTGTGCGTGTGTGCGTGTGTGCGTGTGTGCGTGTGTGCGTGTGTGCGTGTGTGCGTGTGTGCGTGTGTGTGTGTGTGGGTGCGTGTGTGTGTGTGTGTGTGTGTGTGTGTGTGTGTGTGGTGTGCGTGTGCGTGTGCGTGTGCGTGTGCGTGTGCGTGTGCGTGTGCGTGTGCGTGTGCGTGTGCGTGTGCGTATGCGTGTGCGTGTGCGTGTGTGCGTGCGTGCGTGCGTGTGCGTGTGTGCGTGTGTGCGTGTGTGTGTGCGTGTGTGAGTGTGTGTGTTTATATGTGATGTGTAAGTATCATTATTGTTTAGAATTTAGAAGGTGACAGATCATTGTAGATGTGACAAAGTGTGGATATTGACCTCTGTCCTATTATGTAACTCTACCAGTCACCAACTCAGTGGCTGACCATGTTCTTGTGTATTGGTATTTGTAGTGTTAATTGCCCTGGTCATGGATGACTGGCACTTTATGGTGACTGCCTGTAATTTGAGTCCCCCACTGTGTTATTTTTATGATGGCTCTCTCTCTCTCTCTCACACTCGCTCGCTCGCTCGCTCGCTTGCCCTGGTCATGGATGACTGGCACTTTATGGTGACTGCCTGTAATTTCAGTCCCCCACTGTGTTATTTTTATGATGGCACTCACTCGCTCGCTCGCTCGCTCACTCACTCACTCACTCACTCACTCACTCACTCACTCACTCACTCACTCACTCACTCACTCACTCCTCACCACTCACTCACTCACTCACTCACTCACTCACTCACTCACTCACTCACTCACTCACTCACTCACTCACTCACTCACTCACTCACTCACTCACTCACTCACTCACTCACTCACTCACTCACTCACTCACTCACTCACTCACTCACTCACTCACTCCCCTCACTCACTCACTCACTCACTCACCCTCACTCACTCACTCACTCTCTCTCCTCTCTCTCTCTCTCTCTCTCTCTCTCTCTCTCTCTCTCTCTCTCTCTCTGTCTCTCTGTCTCTCTGTCTCTGTCTCTCTCTCTCTCTCTCTCTCTCTCTCTCTATTGGGAAGTTTCCATTATTAGGGTGCTTGATGCAACCCTCACTGTTTGCATAAGCTGTTTGACATTGCTAATTATATATGAAAATCAAAGATTAATTGAGATTGCTCACCTCATGCATCATCCACTGGCAGAGCCATAGCCTGGCCATCACCTGTGTCCAGCATGAAGCTGTCTGTGCCTTGCACTGAAACATGAACATTATAAGTTTTGTAAATATTACATATTTACGTATCGTGTTAATAGGTTATTTTCATTGTATCGTGCATGAGTTGCATATTACTGTACATAATAATTAGTTCTGTATAATAGTTCTGCATAAGTGTTTCTTTCACAATACAACTGTTTGTAGCACTCAAATCATTATATCAATTTGAATATAGGCATACGTTTAATTTACTAATGGGTGTTGAACTATTAGAAATAAAGTGTCATGATATGTTCCATTAATGCATTTCGTTATTTTTATCGAAATGAGGATTACAATTGTAATAATTGTACTCCAACTATAATTACATATACTAGTATATGTTTAATACACATTTATTTTGTGTTATAATTTATGCTATCAACTAGTCTGAAAATAGTCAGTCCTCGCTTTAGGGACACTTAAGTTTGTTGTAATATGTCACAAGCACACATATCACAAAATAAAATAATTAAATTTAAATATAAAACACTGTTTGGGATTTTATTTCACTTGTTTAATTTGTATTACTTCTTTTTAGCTGAGAAGACAATGTAGTAAATAAGGAATTGTACATAATACGATGACACTTGAAAATACAACACACACCACAGACAGTAATCATTCGTTTGACTAGATGTGAATACTCACCATCAATTCCGTTGCCACATCGCCATATCGGTTCCTTCACCAATTGTATCCATGATGATATCAGCATACAGCGGAGGTGTGCTTGGTGGTCTGCCTACCACTTTTCCTGATCACGTAGTGCGTTTAAAGACCGCATATTTCAAATCTGTCCCCTTTTGTTTAGGTCGTCCTCCGTTCTTAGCGCCATCCCGAGCGAATCCACTTTAGCGGTGAGCTCGCCTCTCGCCAAACTTCATTTGTTATTGTTTGTTACCGAATTTTGTAACTTGCTCATCAAAATATTTTTTCGTTGCCGATTCCCTCAATTAAAGATATTATTTCGTCATCTCGACAGGTCGACTTACGCTTAACTTTTTTCTCTACGAGCTTCCCACGTTCGCCGACTTCCGTGCCAAGCTTAATGTAAACAAACACTGACCACGTCCTGCGATGAACCGCCGCTTTGACCCCGTGCGTCACCGCGCGCGCGCGCAATGCGGCACAATTCGTGGGGAATCCCTGTTTCAAAGCGGTAATAGCTCTTCAATTGACTTTCAGGATCGCGGTCTGCAGACCAACTATGCGGCGGCAAAATTGCACTGCGACCGGCTCATGCATACCGACTGAATCACTCGCTAGGCCACGGCACAGATAGTCGGAGAGTTGTGCCTGTGCGGCGCCTAACCTAGTCTGGGGACATGCATATGAGCCCAGCCTACTCAGAATCTTAATTATGGCCCAGTCATGCAAACCCAGGGTCATCAACCAATGGCCTACATACATTGACTGATGACCCTGACCTCTGTTTAAACTGTGGTTTCCTGTTTTTGTTTTTCGCAATCTGGTTTGGTGTTTCCCAATCGGCATACGGTCCTATTTAAACTGGTGTTTGGCGGCAAATCGGCCTCACTTGCTTCAGCAACAGCTCTGCTCAGTTAATCGATATCCATCGAAAGCGGTGTTATTATTTTACCCGGGTAACTTTAAGCTCGACTGCACGGCCATGTGCGTTCGGCCTTGCTATCTTTGTGAATTGACTGAGGTCGAGGAAATCGATACTGAGATCGTTGGGAGGTACACGAAGATGGCGTGGTACGTTCCCCGAGCCCAGTAAGACTTGCCAAAGATGATGGACACCGAAGTTGTCGCCGAAGGCGAACTTCGCGAGTGGGTGACGGCGCACAAAATTACCGCAAAAACCGTCGACCTGCTTGTCAAAGACGGCTTCAGTTCAATGGACGCTGTAGAACTGCTCGACAAGGAGGATTTGTCACAGTCAAACATACCGCGCGGCCAGCAGAAACTTGTGCTGAAGGCCCTCTAGCCCAGGCAAGAGACGGAGGCAGAGCAGACGAAAAAGCAGACGGCGCATATCGCCGAGACAACAACGGCGGCGACGGCCACGTGCGAGGATGGCGCAAAAGCCCCGGCCCGGGACCAGGCAGCGGGCGCTGGGCAGAACCAGCTAGCCAACGAGACTGAACGTGATGTCTACACCCAACTGATGTGCGATCATTTGCGGACAATGGTAGACACAGCCACAACGCCGACTCCGCAACCAATCGCAGGGCGCGGACACACACAGCGAGCAGCAACCGTGACGGCATCACACTTTGAACATTGCGCAACAATGCCTGGATTGTGGCGAGATGCACAAGTCCACTTGGTATCATCGGCGACTGGTAGGTCTTGTAATGTTAACTACGATGTCGTAGACTTCATTGCCAAAGACACAGTCGATGAGGAGGTTGTTGCGGGCAGCGGGTAATTTCGTGTCTGTTTGAGGTGTTTGTGTGTTTTAATAAATAAATATATATTTTTTATTATATATATATATATATATATATATATATATATATATATATTTATATATATATTATATATATATTATATATTTTGTTTTTTTTTTAAAAAAACCCAAAACCTTCATAAATCATCAACACACCTCTTTGATGCGACATTTCCAACTCACTATAAAGCATGTCGTCATAGGATATCAACCACTGCCATGCGACACAAGAGGAGATGCCATCGAACCCGACGTACGCTCGGGAAAACATTACATACTGGGAGTGTGTGTCTGCTTGAGCATGTCTTAGATGGGCTCTTGCTTTTCCACCAAGGGTGCGCCTAACACCATGTGAGTTGTGTTAGGACGGACCTTATGCCTTGTGTGTTTTAATTTTTGTTATTACGTCATCGATTAAAAGGTTACTGGTGTTGGTTGAGCCCAGTTTTATGAATTATTGAATAACTTTCTCGGTGTGCTCATTGATTGTGGTGGATGTAAAATTCCAAAGACTCGTTTATTACGTTCTAACGCGTGTAGTTGATCCAATTTGTTTCATGCGTCTGCGAACCTTCCTTTCCGTCTGGCTTTATTCATAGTGGCGTCTATGTGCACCATGATTTTAATGCCTTGTTATCAACTGTTTGTTATATAATGCTGAACAGATATATTGGGATAAATGAGAATTTTCCGCACTGGCCTATTTTAAAGGAATACATAATAATCGGGATTTTTGTTATCATTACATATTACTATTTTGTTTCGCGTATGTCAGTGTAATAACAAACAGCACTTGAATGTGAACAATGACTTTTTATTACTCCAATATACTTTGGTGTAGGTTGACATAGCGGTCGCCACACCGCACGAAGGTCACTATTGACGGGTGGTCGCTGTGTCGACATTCAAACGGGAATTGTCTGGTAGAATCACATCCTTCTGAACATGTCAACCAACGACAAATACTTCGCATATTCGCAACCATCGGCGTTGGGGTTTATTTCGCATACTACAAAATCACGCAACACATGGGCGTCAATTTAGAGTCTCCCTTTCTCTGTGTGCCAACACTAAATCTTCACTGTCTAAAGTCGACTTAAAGATAATCATGTTAAATTATCCCCACACCCTCTTGTCAAAACGTTAAGCAAAAAAAAATTTTTTTTAATAAAAATATATATATATATATATATATATATATATATATATATATATATATATATATATATATATATATATATATATATTTATGTGTGTGTGTGTGTGTGTGTGTGTGTGTGTGTGTGTGTGGGGCCATGTGTTTGTTTGTATGTATTTTGTATGTGTGTATGTTTTATGTATATATATATATTTTATATATATATATATATATATATATATATATATATATATATATATGTATGTATATATGTATTTAGCACTTGTCTTACATAATTGAAACACTGCCTATTTAAGTTAATATCAAACGCCGATATATAACATTATTGTAGCGAATTATCTTTTAATCAGAAAATAAACGAATTTTCTGTTTTGAGAGGCATGACAAAATCTTCGAGAAAACGTCACTCGAAATCACTAAAATATTTAATTTTTGTTTGAAATATTTTTTTTTATATTATTTATTTTTTTAAAATTTTTAAATTTATATATATTTATGATACGTCTACGGCAATTCGAATTTTAAAATATAAGGTATATTCATTATTCAGCGCTTTCTCAGAACGTCTGTTTTTGCGGAATTTGTCGTGCCGCTCACATATTGAAACATGGCTTATGTAGAATGTATAATGAATATGCACACTCGCACAAATGTGCGCAGTGACGTGACAGCATAAACTACCACAAATTGTGAGCTTATTATTTTGACAACAAGTAACTGGCATAAGACCCATTAATATACATTATTTTGGAAGTCGATTTCTGGCAGAAATGGGAGACACGTCATATGCAAACGGTGACGGTGAATTGGAGATTGTGTGTTATGTGACTTCTCAGTATGTCAAACATATGCATAAATGTCGCGCCAATAAGAAAGCAGATCAGTATTGAAAGCTTGTGGAACTGTTCTGACAATTCCCTTTCAAGTAACGACATTGCGACCACCTCTCATACTGATCACCATGCTATCTGGCGAATATTACGTTGATTGCAAGTTTTAGTAAGACAAAGGATCTCGTCATCACAACAGTTTAATAACAGTATTTCGCGATAAGTAAATTAATTTTAGCTATTTGCAATGACTAACACTACGAGGTGTTTTGCAATAGGACTGTAGCCAGCTAAACAACGTCACCCCCCAAACAGTGATCACATTTCTGCTTGTTTACGACGTTTCTGATGAGACGGAGTGCGGCTGGACAACATGAAAACTGTTTTAACCCATAATATATGTTAGCACATTACGAAGGCCAGTGTCACACATGCTGAACTGTGCTAATATGTGAAAATTAGCATTAATGTATTCCAGTTCAGATATCGTTTGTGTTAATGTCACTAATGGACGTTTCTATTCATAATATTTCTCCAATTGTTTTATAAATGCGATTTGTAAATAACGAGTTCTACGTTTGACTGTTATTCATTTTTCAGCATATAATGCCGTTATGCAAGTCATGTGCCCAATTATTACTTTTTTAAATAAAATATTTAAGTGATTTCGAGTGTCGCTTACTCGGAATTGTTTTTATGCCTGTCAAAAATAGAAGCATGGCTAATGTTCTGATTAAAAGATAAT
>JAODUO010002186.1:0-33709 GCA_025642075.2 Ridgeia piscesae
GACAGTGTTGGGGGAGAGAATTCCATTCTTTAATTGTTGTTGGGAAGAAGCTGTTTCCAAATATGTTTGCAGAGTATCTAATTTGCAAGAACTGACTGTCATATGTTTACGAGGATCTATGTTGTGTTGGATATAGTGATCTAATTCTAGCGGCATATCAATAAGGTTATGTTCCATTTGGTATATTATGCTAAGTCTTTTAATGTTTCTTCTTGTTTGGAGGGTGTCCCACTGGAGGTCTTTAAAAAGTTGGGTTACTGTTCCTGTAGAATAGTTTTGTGTACAAAATCTGGCAGCTTGTCTTTGGATTCTTTCTAAGATTTTAATGTACATAGTATACCTTCACATTGACGAACATGTCAGACTGTATCCATATTTAGCTATGTGTGAGGCTTTGGTGTCATACAAGTTCAACAGCTGATTGTAGGATGATTTAAACAAGCGTTCCGCAAAATGTTCCTCAAAACGGTGCCGTATTTTACACACGTCAAGAATACGTAGAAGACGGCACAAAGACCCTAGTTGCGTCAGAGTGCCATCTGTCGTATTGGTTATATTGTGGTATACCTCATTGCGACGTCACCTCACATCCACACGTCAAAGCCAATATCAATACGCTAACTACCGTATTCACTGAAGATTTCCCAGTATAATTCACTGGGGGAGGGGGCGCGACGAATGCGTATCTGATGGAGATGGCAAATACTTTTTTCATCGCACTGTATGGTCAGCCACCTGGGACATCCATGGAGTTTGTCCGCTTCACATTCTTCAGAAAGAAGCAGAAAAGTCCCAAAGTCAAAGCCCTGCCTCCAACATCAACCAATTTGCAGGTCATGCTGTGGAAAGCGGCGGACCATGCAGCAAGACCCACACAATGAGTCATCCAATATCACTAATTTCGGTTAGGATATCTGGGGTGGCATCCCAGCTCCAGTTATTACTAAGGCTGAACAAGCGCGCACGCGCTTGTTAATAATGGTTAATGTTAAAGTAACGCTACCAATTATATACAGCCGACCGCTCTCCAAGAGACGAGTTGTAATTCTTAGTTACCTCAGTATTCGCCAGATGTCTCCATCGGCGTTTGCGGTTTCACCGTAGTGAATGTGTCGTATCTGTCGTGCGGTTCTGTTCTGTTCTGTTCTGCCCTGCCCTGCCCTGCCCTGCCCTGCCCTGCCCTGCCCTGCCCTGCCCTGCCCTGCCCTGCCCTGCCCTGCCCTGCCCTGCCCTGCCCTGCCCTGCCCTGCTCTGTATGTGTGTGCGAGAGACAAAGACAGAGGGGGAGAAAGGGAGAGAGGGAGAGAGAGGAGAGAGAGGGGGAAGGAGGGAGGGATTGATGGAGGGTGTGATTGAGTAGAGGAATTAGGGAGGTAGGGAGGGAGGGATGGAGGGAGGGAGGGAGGGGCAGACGGACAGAGACTGACGGAGACAGAGGGAGGAAGCGATCGAGGGAGGTTTCTGCATCACAAGACATATTTCAGTCAGATATATTGGATACTGTGGTCAAAGGTCATCTACAGATTAGCTATAAAAGTAACCGTAAAATAAAATAAACAAGACAAACAGGCTTCTGCAGAACGTTTTCATAGCGAACGTAGGTAATTACCTGACTTCATGAGCCATAATACGTGACGATGACGTAAACAACCCTAATAGTTTCATTTATCTGAATTTCTTGACTATTCACAATAATCACCACAGGTTAAGTGAGCTACCAGACGGTCGCTTATGCATGTAATACGTTGTGACTATTCACAATAATCACCACAGGTTAAGTGAGCCACCAGACGGTCGTCTTATGCATGTAATACGTTGTGACTATTCACAATAATCACCACAGGTTAAGTGAGCTACCAGACGGTCGTCTTATGCATGTAATACGTTGTGACTATTCACAATAATCACCACATGTTAAGTGAGCCACCAGACGGTCGTCTTATGCATGTAATACGTTGTGATTATTCATAATAATCACCACAGGTTAAGTGAGCTACCAGACGGTCGTCTTATGCATGTAATACGTTGTGACTATTCACAATAATCACCACAGGTTAAGTGAGCTACCAGACGGTCGTCTTATGCATGTAATACGTTGTGGTATTCACAATAATCACCACAGGTTAAGTGAGCTACCAGACGGTCGTCTTATGCATGTAATACGTTGTGACTATTCACAATAATCACCACAGGTTAAGTGAGCCACCAGACGGTCGTCTTATGCATGTAATACGTTGTGACTATTCACAATAATCACCACAGGTTAAGTGAGCTACCAGACGGTCGTCTTATGCATGTAATACGTTGTGACTATTCACAATAATCACCACATGTTAAGTGAGCCACCAGACGGTCGTCTTATGCATGTAATACGTTGTGATTATTCATAATAATCACCACAGGTTAAGTGAGCTACCAGACGGTCGTCTTATGCATGTAATACGTTGTGACTATTCACAATAATCACCACAGGTTAAGTGAGCTACCAGACGGTCGTCTTATGCATGTAATACGTTGTGGCTATTCACAATAATCACCACAGGTTAAGTGAGCTACCAGACGGTCGTCTTATGCATGTAATACGTTGTGACTATTCACAATAATCACCACAGGTTAAGTGAGCTACCAGACGGTCGTCTTATGCATGTAATACGTTGTGACTATTCACAATAATCACCACATGTTAAGTGAGCCACCAGACGGTCGTCTTATGCATGTAATACGTTGTGATTATTCACAATAATCACCACAGGTTAAGTGAGCCACCAGACGGTCGTCTTATGCATGTAATACGTTGTGACTATTCACAATAATCACCACAGGTTAAGTGAGCCACCAGACGGTCGTCTTATGCATGTAATACGTTGTGATTATTCACAATAATCACCACAGGTTAAGTGAGCTACCAGACGGTCGTCTTATGCATGTAATACGTTGTGACTATTCACAATAATCACCACAGGTTAAGTGAGCCACCAGACGGTCGTCTTATGCATGTAATACGTTGTGACTATTCACAATAATCACCACAGGTTAAGTGAGCCACCAGACGGTCGTCTTATGCATGTAATACGTTGTGACTATTCACAATAATCACCACAGGTTAAGTGAGCCACCAGACGGTCGTCTTATGCATGTAATACGTTGTGATTATTCACAATAATCACCACAGGTTAAGTGAGCCACCAGACGGTCGTCTTATGCATGTAATACGTTGTGATTATTCACAATAATCACCACAGGTTAAGTGAGCCACCAGACGGTCGTCTTATGCATGTAATACGTTGTGATTATTCACAATAATCACCACAGGTTAAGTGAGCCACCAGACGGTCGTCTTATGCATGTAATACGTTGTGATATTCACAATAATCACCACAGGTTAAGTGAGCCACCAGACGGTCGTCTTATGCATGTAATACGTTGTGACTATTCACAATAATCACCACAGGTTAAGTGAGCCACCAGACGGTGGCCTTATGCATGTAATACGTTGTGACTATTCACAATAATCACCACAGGTTAAGTGAGCCACCAGACGGTCGTCTTATGCATGTAATACGTTGTGATTATTCACAATAATCACCACAGGTTAAGTGAGCCACCAGACGGTCGTCTTATGCATGTAATACGTTGTGATATTCACAATAATCACCACAGGTTAAGTGAGCCACCAGACGGTCGTCTTATGCATGTAATACGTTGTGATTATTCACAATAATCACCACAGGTTAAGTGAGCCACCAGACGGTCGTCTTATGCATGTAATACGTTGTGACTATTCACAATAATCACCACAGGTTAAGTGAGCCACCAGACGGTCGTCTTATGCATGTAATACGTTGTGATTATTCACAATAATCACCACAGGTTAAGTGAGCCACCAGACGGTCGTCTTATGCATGTAATACGTTGTGATTATTCACAATAATCACCACAGGTTAAGTGAGCCACCAGACGGTCGTCTTATGCATGTAATACGTTGTGATATTCACAATAATCACCACAGGTTAAGTGAGCCACCAGACGGTCGTCTTATGCATGTAATACGTTGTGACTATTCATAATAATCACCACAGGTTAAGTGAGCCACCAGACGGTCGTCTTATGCATGTAATACGTTGTGACTATTCACAATAATCATCACAGGTTAAGTGAGCCACCAGACGGTCGTCTTATGCATGTAATACGTTGTGACTATTCACAATAATCACCACAGGTTAAGTGAGCCACCAGACGGTCGTCTTATGCATGTAATACGTTGTGATTATTCACAATAATCACCACAGGTTAAGTGAGCCACCAGACGGTCGTCTTATGCATGTAATACGTTGTGATTATTCACAATAATCACCACAGGTTAAGTGAGCCACCAGACGGTCGTCTTATGCATGTAATACGTTGTGATTATTCACAATAATCACCACAGGTTAAGTGAGCCACCAGACGGTCGTCTTATGCATGTAATACGTTGTGACTATTCACAATAATCACCACAGGTTAAGTGAGCCACCAGACAGACGGTCGTCTTATGCATGTAATACGTTGTGACTATTCACAATAATCACCACAGGTTAAGTGAGCCACCAGACGGGTCGTCTTATGCATGTAATACGTTGTGATTATTCACAATAATCACCACAGGTTAAGTGAGCCACCAGACGGTCGTCTTATGCATGTAATACGTTGTGATTATTCACAATAATCACCACAGGTTAAGTGAGCTACCAGACGGTCGTCTTATGCATGTAATACGTTGTGATTATTCACAATAATCACCACAGGTTAAGTGAGCTACCAGACGGTCGTCTTATGCATGTAATACGTTGTGATTATTAAACAATAATCACCACAGGTTAAGTGAGCTACCAGACGGTCGTCTTATGCATGTAATACGTTGTGATTATTAAAAAATTAATCACCACAGGTTAAGTGAGCCACCAGACGGTCGTCTTATGCATGTAATACGTTGTGATTATTCACAATAATCACCACAGGTTAAGTGAGCCACCAGACGGTCGTCTTATGCATGTAATACGTTGTGATTATTCACAATAATCACCACAGGTTAAGTGAGCCACCAGACGGTCGTCTTATGCATGTAAAACGTTGTGACTATTCACAATAATCACCAAAGGTTAAGTGAGCCACCAGACGGTCGTCTTATGCATGTAAAACGTTGTGACTATTCACAATAATCACCACAGGTTAAGTGAGCCACCAGACGGTCGTCTTATGCATGTAATACGTTGTGACTATTCACAATAATCACCACAGGTTAAGTGAGCCACCAGACGGTCGTCTTATGCATGTAATACGTTGCGGGTTGTCACAGTGTTTTATCTCCTTACATATTGTATGTAACATATGACTTATTTGACACTTGCTTGCATGATATGCCGTTGTCATTTGATGAACGAGGCGACTGACAGCGACGAGTTTGAGCCCCGATGCACCGGTCTTTATCCCGCAAGCGCAGCCCCTGGGTGAGACGAATCACGCTTGTTGACTCAACTATATCATCCCGCCCGTACCACTGATGTCATCACCGGGTGACAGGTGACGGGTTGTGGCCGATGAATGAGGACTATGTCCTTTGGATGTCTCGCGGGATCACCAGCGTTGTCATATGTTCTTCACCCAATCCATCTCAGCCCTGTCGTCGCTGCCCCTTGAATCCACCCCATTTGGTCTGCAGTGCTGTCAGTGTGGGTCATGTCCTCTACTGCACCAGGGTCTCGCGCGCCAGATCTGTGCGTTTCCGGCCAACTGGAAGCGTCGCGCTCTGAGGCGGACTGTGTCCGTTGCTTCGACGTACTTGAGTGCCGCCACCTGGAGGCGTAGCTATGCACTGTCAGTTCGAGGAGGTCCTGTCTCACTTCCACTGTCGCTCGGAGTATTCGCGTCACTGGGCGTGTCGGCACTGCAAGGTGAGTCGTAATCCACAGGTAGTGCAATGTGTGTGACATGTTCAGCGTTTGACAGGTGACAGAGTGGTTTATATGACTCTAAGTAGTTGTTTGCAGCATCCACAGTGTAAATGTCTGCGTACGAATGCAACGTTTACACTTTGCACAGGACATATAGCAAATTAAGTTCCAGAAGTTGCACTGTACTTTTTCCTATTAATTATATCTAGTGACTGACACCACAGCACATAAATCTTTGTCTACGTCGAGGCTCAGGTAGGTGAGACTGGTGTATCTGCAGCTTTATTAAGTGAAATCTGTATTATAACCCCTCAAGAATAGTTAACATTTTGTTATTAAATACTTATTAATATATTAGAACCAATATTTTGTTACAAGTGTTACGCTAAATACTTTGAACATGGTTATCAAGAAATGAAGTTTATGCTAAGAGTCAGAAATGCCAATGTGAGATCACTCAGATCTTATTTAGTAATATGTGCCGTCAGTTCACACGTATTTTTAATTGCGTTTCTATTGGAGTGAATTCTTTGCAATCAAACTAATGAACAAACAAGGGCCAACAGAAACCTTTCCCATCTTACCATTAACTCTTAACTAATTTACCTTTGTTTTACAGATTTACAAAGTTCATACTGTATGTATTCAAAATTCACAAAGCAACTTGTACTGCATAAGCCATATTTTGCTATGGATAGTCACACTTTTTCATATATTTATTATGTAATTCCATTACAGAAAAAGTACATAAAGTTTTCCTGAGAGCCAACAAGTGATCAAAATTAACAGTTACTTGAAATTCTCTTACTAGATATACCCACGAATAGGTGAGATTACACAATTTATGGGTGTCTTTTCTCATCTTGCGGGAATCATGGTAACGGAATTACATTTTAGTAACGGAATTACAATAACATAATTACATGTTTTTTTCTTGCACTATAAATTATAATAAGAAACTAATAATGGGACCTAAGTACATTAGAGGTCAGCACAGGCACTAGGGACAATGTTTCAGTTAAATATGAATGGAATCTTTGGACAATACTTATGAAAACTGTTCATGGATTCAGAAATACGGGTTGAGTTTCAACTGAGTTTCAGTTGAAGCTCAACTGATTCTGTAGGAATAGTTGAATTTAAACAGTTGAAATATGCTTTCAACTCCTGTTCAACTCGCGTTCAACAGTTGAACGCAAGTTGAACGCGAAGATGAAGTTGAACGCGAGTTGAAAGCGGGCACTTTGACTTTAACAGCAGTTGAATGCGAGTTGAAAGCGGGGACTTAGACTTTAACAGCAGTTGAATGCGAGTTGAAAGCGGGGACTTAGACTTTAACAGCAGTTGAATGCGAGTTGAAAGCGGGCACTTTGACTTTACCAGCAGTTGAACGCGAGTTGAAAGCGGGCACTTAGACATTAACAGAAGTTGAACGCGAGTTGAAAGCGGGGACTTAGACTTTAACAGCAGTTGAATGCGAGTTGAAAGCGGGCACTTTGACTTTACCAGCAGTTGAACGCGAGTTGAAAGCGGGCACTTAGACATTATCAGAAGTTGAACGCAAGTTGAAAGCGGGGATTTAGACATTAACAGAAGTTGAACGCGAGTTGAAAGCGGGCACTTAGACATCAACAGGAGTTGAAGGCAAGTTGAAAGCTCGGTCATTTTAAAGAAATTATCCCTGTTGAACGCAAGTTGAAAACTGGGACTGTAATTTGAGTCCCTGGCCTGCCCCCTGCAGATTTATGCCTTGCTTAGGTCACTTAAACCAGACAATTTTAGCCCACACAGTTAACCTCTGAAACCCAACCTTTGCACATGTGCCCATGTGACTTTATCTGTGTATATAGATTGGCCTACTGGCTTTAAGAGGGAAATGTGAAAACACCACCATTTTGTGAGGTAGAGTGCCAGTGAGAAGTACGTAGCACAGTCATGTAGACTGGCCACTGGCAACATTGAAAAGATTGGAGCTAAAAGTATCACATAAATAACACAAAGAATGAAGCTGGTAGTGAAGAAGATGCTGGATGGAGTTATGACACTCTAGGACCTTGGCAACTGGCTAGCTGGTGGCACATCTGCATTGCAAGCAAAATGGGAGCCCCTGAATGTGAGTTGGTATAACATTTTCAGCATTGAAAATCAGCTGATATAACAGTTGTTACCCTATGCATGCTAGACATTGCTAGTGCATTTGTAATTCATTCACATTATAGTTGATCCATGTTAATCCAGATACCAGTAATGAAAGTAAATTCTAAATATAAATACCTTTAATGAATGATTCATAATATCTTATCCAGAACAATATTAATTCAGACATATTCACTGGCCACCAGAGTAATTAGATTAACTATTGAGCATGCACATGTGTGTGCGCATATGCATTTGCTTGCATGTGCGTGCATGCATGCACAGGTACATTTGCTTGCATGTACATGTGTGCTTGCGGGTGCGTATGCTCACACACGTGTGCATATGTTGACATTATATGTAATGTTAAACATATACTTGGCAGTTGGCACAGCAATCAGTAAGTAACTTTTTTTCAAATCAGCAACACTGGGAGAAAACATAGAGGTCATTAGTGTATATCAAGTGGGTGATTAATGTGCGTGCACACACACACACACACACACACACACACACACACACACACACACACACACACACACACACACACACACACACACACACACACACACACACACACACACACACACACACACACACACACACACACACACACACACACACACACACACACACACACACACACACACACACACACACACACACACACACACACACACACACATTTCCAGTTTTCGCTGCAGCCAGGCTGAATCTGGCCAGCAGTGAGTTCACCCGCTCATTGAATGAGAAGATTTACCACGCCAGGAGAATTCTGAAGCTTCTGGACATTTAAAAACAAAAAATGAAGAAATTAAAAATAAAAGAATGGAATCTTTGTTGTTATCATGCTTTGTGAATGCCAGGGCTTGCATGCATGCCTACGTTCCTACAGACGATAATTATGTGCTTCACCATTCGACACAGTTCAGCAAAAGTTGAAAATCAACTGAGATTCAACAGTTGAACGCGAGTTGAACGAACGCGAGTTGAACGAACGCGAGTTGAACGAACGCGAGTTGAACGAACGCGAGTTGAACGAACGCGAGTTGAACGAACGCGAGTTGAACGAACGCGAGTTGAACGAACGCGAGTTGAACGAACGCGAGTTGAACGAACGCGAGTTGAACGAACGCGAGTTGAACGAACGCGAGTTGAAACTCAACTGAGATTCAACAGTTGAACGCGAGCTCATTTGCATGTGAAATTTTCAACTCGCGTTCAACTCGCATATTTGCATGTAGTTGAAGCTCAACTGAGCTTCAACAGTTGAACGCATGCAAGCTCATTTGCATGTGAATTTTTCAATTCCTCCGTAGTTGATGCCTAAGCTAGTCTGGGGACATGCATATGAGCCCAGCAACTTCAGTTGAATTTGGGTTGAACTTCACTGGTTGAAAGTTCTATCTTTTTTGTTTGGGTACACAAGCCAGTGATCCATATAAATCTATACGATAGGCCAGATTATATATCAAAGATCAGTTGCAGAATGTGTTCATGGACTTTCATTTACTAAATTTGCTGCCAGGACCTGTCATAATATTTTACATGGATGCATCAACTAAGCCATGGTTGAATTAAAAATGATAAAGTTCGGCCGCATGCATGGCCAGGGACTAACTCATGAAACTGGGTATAACTCGGTTGCGAGGTCGCAAGTTCGCTAATCCGTTATGCATGAGCACCTCATATAGGCTCGATTTTAGGCTGTTGCCCACACTGCGACCCACTGTCTCTAGGCTCGCTAGCTATAGGAGGTGTAACTCTTAGTTTGGAGAAGTCAACACAGGAGGAATTTGAGGCGAAATCGGGTATTCCAAGATAGAAAGAATCCAGTTGACATGTACGACAAGTTTAGATTTCGCCGTCACGATATCCTTACAATCGTGGATGAACTGCGAGACGACTTAGAGTACCCCGACACGTGACATGCAAGGCCCCTTGACGGCTACTCTGCAAATTATAGTAACATTGCGGATGTGTGCGAGTTTGTTTCTAGAACTTGGTGGCTGAGACCATCGGCATCGACCAATCAACCGCATCCCGAACCATCTATACCGTGTGACCAACGCTTTGGTCGCTCGGATGCATGAGTAGATACAGCTATCGACACAACAACAAGCCGACCGGCACAAGGCGAAGTTCCTCCGGCTAGCAGGATTCCCCACCGTGGTGGCATGCATTGACGGGACCCACGTCCGCACGAGCACGAATGTGTCAACAGGAAGAATTTTCACTCGATAAACATCCAGGTAACGTGTGATTTATCAAATACTTTAAATTTCTCAAAACCTTTATGCTGCGGACTCACTTCACCCTGCCATGGTGTCTGCTACTCCAGGAACATTTCTATTCCGTCAGTAAAGCTGCTGGTATCCCGGGTCGTCCATTTCCCAACCAACATCGCGCGTTTCCCCCAACGTCGACAGCCTGTTGCTAAACGCCAGCCCTTTCCAACAGGCTATTGCTTTGCCTTTTGCAGTGAAGGCTGTTGCTCCAACCCGAACTGCAACTTTGCCCACAAATGCCCCACATGCAATGGGCCACATGCCCTGTCCCAGTGCCCAGACAGTCGTCATGTCGCACAATTCAAACGACCTCCCACCCCCTTCCATCGCCCAGTTCCACCCTTCAAACACCCAGCTTTCCCACTCAGGCTACCAACACCGGTCCACGTCGTCCGGCTCTGGCAATTCCTCCTGGACAGTAGGTATGACCCAGCTTTGTCGCGCGACATTTGCTCAGGTTTCACCTACGGATTTCCGCTTTCATTTCAAGGTGATGTCAGCCATAGGGCTATACCATGCAACCACCCATCTCTGTTATCGCCATTTTACAAGTAAGGAATATCCACTATAAATGAACATGTCTGAAGTCTCTATGCCAACATGCACTGTGTTATGTAGTAAGTTATTTATGGATGTGAGGAACAGTTTAAATCTATTCCAGTTTGTAGTTGTAAGCACACACTGTAACATAGTTCATAACTGATCTGTCTGTAAGTGTGACATGACCTGTTGTTGAGTACAGGATCCATGAGGCCTTTGGAATATGGCTGCCGAGTATAAGTACATTCTGTTGTGCATTTTATTAAAATTAAGATACAAAAAGTGTGTATATGTGACAAAAGACATTTTAAAATTTATGTAGGGAATGTTTGATTTATGAAAAGTCATGCAGCAGTTATAATTCACATGTATGAATGATGGTGCCATCATAAACATTGTTGGCATGGTAAGACGTTACAGAGTTCATGTGTGTATCTAATTTTGATACAGGTGTGTATAGGTAAACCGCAATGTAGCAAATCTTCAGTTGCGATGAGAAGAAAACATGTTCTAAGCATGCAAATACTACATTGTTACATAGGCTACTTTGAGGACATCATCCATGACCCGGGTCGTGGCGCCCCACTTGCCAGGGTTGTGTTCCGAGACCCCGACAGATACAAGATGCACCAGGAGACATTCATAGCCACTGAAGGCATGTACACCGGCCAGTTCATCTACTGCGGCAAGAAAGGTGAGTGAGTCTAGTCTTGTGCTCTGTACCATGTGGTGATTGCACTAGTTTGTATGTGGTCTTGTCAGCAGAATGTAATATTGATCGCACTATTCTTTCATAGTGATTTGGTAAGTTGTATTCTACCACTGGTATCTTTTGTAATATTTCAAGCTTCCAAGACTTTATTTTCTATAAAAGTAGCAGTCTGAATGATGAAACTAGACATCTCAAGTATTGCAAACATGTCACCTCACAATGATGGCAATAGACAGTCTACATTCCTTTGCTCTCTGTCTGTAGCCCCACACCCCGTTCCTCGCTTTCTCTCCCCTTTTGTGCTCTTAAATACATAACTTGAAATGGATTTACTATGTTTGACACAATAATAATGCAATTTATTTGTCTTGCATGTGCATCAATAACATTGCAATTATACATAAAACAACTTTTTCAGCCAACTTGAATGTAATATACAGCTATATAGTTTGGTTTCATTGCACATATTCTATGTCTGTGGGGCAAATGTTTCTGGTTCATGTTTTAGCTAATCTGCAGATTGGCAACATCCTGCCGGTGGGTGAGATGCCTGAGGGGACCATCATGTGCTGTTTGGAGAAGATGGGGAACATGGATGCCTGCACCTCTGGCAACTATGCCACCATCGTCTCACAGAACCCTGACACCAAGCGCACCAGGGTGAAGCTGCCATCTGGGGCGAAGAGGATGATCCCCTTGGCAAACAGGGCGATGGTTGGTAAATGTTGTTTTACCAGTGTGTGTTTCCGTTGACCCATGCGTGGTCAGCTACAAAACTGTTGTTGTGTATACTCAAGTTTGTAATGTTCAGGAGAGGATGGCAATTGTGGTCATGATATCCCGTGTTTAAATGCTCGTGATGTAGTTACTACCTGAATTAAGAAATAGCAACTGGTCATTGCCCTAGTAGTTTAGTACGTTGCGTAATCTCACATTGTTTCACATGACTAGCACACAATTTAAACAGCGTAGATGGGACTCGTCGATTCTGTTCTATGTGCCTTCTTTCTACTAGCTTTCTACTAGCTTTTCTACATTCGGGATGAAAGGCCCTCATATGTAACTGACACCTCAAACCCGTCTGAAATGTTTTCAGCCTACCTGAATTAAGAAATAGTAACTGGTCATTGCCCTAGTTGTTGTGACAATCCTAGGACTTATGTTTTTATCCGGGTGTAGAAAATGTGGTGTACTCTTTATTTCACAAGGCTGTGCGTGAATTCTACCATACGTTAGCATTTTGTTGCGTAATTATGTGACCGCGCCGTGATGTAATTCTGGGACAGTGAAACAGTGTGACCTAATTTTTAAACATTTTAGTTTGGGAAACTATCATTTTCCAAAAGCAAGATGTAACTCTGCTAGCTTGTTTATTCAGGACAGTGGGAATGGGACCTTGAAATCACAATGGTCAGGTTTCAAGCGGTGACTACCTGTTTGTAGGTATTGTTGCTGGTGGCAGCCGCATTGAGAAACCCCTGTTGAAGGCTGGGCGGGTGTACCACAAATACAAGGCAAAGAGGAACTGCTGGCCTAAAGTCTGTGGTGTCGCCATGAACGTATGTGTTCTCTTCAGCTGTAGTGAAGCTCTTCCATGTAATCCAGCCAAATCGTCAGTGTTATAGCCACAAACAGGCCCTTTAGTTTATGCAGGATAACAAATTTACCAATCCAAATATTTTGTGGTCGACAGATGCCTGTTAACTCACACACATGCAAGCCAGTCAAGATGTGTATTACGTCCTAAAATAAGCAAGAAACACTTGTTTAACATCCACTTTAAAAACAGTTGACAAAATGTATGATTTCTGGACCTCTTTGCTCCATTTGTACCTGTCCAGTGAAATTCCTACTCAGGCGTAACTCGGCCAAAATGGGTTTCCCCATCCAAAAAAAAATGTACTCTCGTCAGAAAACAAATACCGTCTTTCACTATAAAGCTGTTGTGTCTAGTCCCAATTTTGTAACAAAAATCAAACGTTTGGAATAGATTGCACAGACGAAATATTTGTGACTGCTACCCAGAATATACACATGCGCACCATTTGAAAAGTTTGTATATATTGCGAGCAAGATCAGATGTGTTCAGCTCCTATATTTTAGTGATGGTTGTTTCCTTGTGTTTGTTTTAACACTGTTGTTGTTTCAGCCTGTTCTGTTCTACCAGCCTGTTGTTGTTTCAGCCTGTTGAGCATCCCCACGGAGGTGGTAACCATCAACACATTGATATGGCTTCTACTGTGAGACGAGACACGTCTGCAGGTAGAAAGGTAGGATACACATTTTTACATGTAATAAACACTAACTCTTTAACAAAAGAATTTCCATATGAGCATTAGCCATTTCAGTACACCAGCCCCAGAGGCTGCCATAACAATTTAAACATTTTAATTTCATCATCATGAATGTGACAATAAGACATGCAAGTCTTGTCTATCGCCGTATAGTTTTAATGCTATTTTCATTCATGATCTGGTCCCTAACAACTTGAACAAGCTATGTATTCTTTTGCATGTGCACGTAACTGCCACAGCAGCTCATTAAGTGTCACTGACAGTGGACCGGTCACAAGAGTCACTTGTGTGTCCTGTTGTGTCCTTCGCAATTAGAGTTAAGTGTCACTGACAGTGGACCGGTCACAAGAGTCACTTGTGTGTCCTTCACAATTAGAGTTAAGTGTCACTGACAGTGGACCGGTCACAAGAGTCACTTGTGTGTCCTGTTGTGTCCTTCGCAATTAGAGTTAAGTGTCACTGACAGTGGACCGGTCACAAGAGTCACTTGTGTGTCCTTCACAATTAGAGTTAAGTGTCACTGACAGTGAACCCATCACAAGAGTCACTTGTGTGTCCTGTTGTGTCCTTCACAATTAGAGTTAAGTGTCACTGACAGTGGACCAGTCACAAGAGTCACTTGTGTGTCCTGTTGTGTCCTTCACAATTAGAGTTAAGTGTCACTGACAGTGGACCAGTCACAAGAGTCACTTGTGTGTCCTGTTGTGTCCTTCGCAATTAGAGTTAAGTGTCACTGACAGTGGACCGGTCACAAGAGTCACTTGTGTGTCCTGTTGTGTCCTTCACAATTAGAGTTAAGTGTCACTGACAGTGGACCGGTCACAAGAGTCACTTGTGTGTCCTTCACAATTAGAGTTAAGTGTCACTGACAGTGAACCCATCACAAGAGTCACTTGTGTGTCCTGTTGTGTCCTTCACAATTAGAGTTAAGTGTCACTGACAGTGGACCAGTCACAAGAGTCACTTGTGTGTCCTTCACAATTAGAGTTAAGTGTCACTGACAGTGAACCCATCACAAGAGTCACTTGTGTGTCCTGTTGTGTCCTTCACAATTAGAGTCAAGTGTCACTGACAGTGGACCAGTCACAAGAGTCACTTGTGTGTCCTGTTGTGTCCTTCCAATTAGAGTTAAGTGTCACTGACAGTGGACCAGTCACAAGAGTCACTTGTGTGTCCTGTTGTGTCCTTCACAATTAGAGTCAAGTGTCACTGACAGTGGACCGGTCACAAGAGTCACTTGTGTGTCCTGTTGTGTCCTTCACAATTTGAGTTAAGTGTCACTGACAGTGGACCGGTCACAAGAGTCACTTGTGTGTCCTGTTGTGACCTTCACAATTAGAGTCAAGTGTCACTGACAGTGGACCGGTCACAAGAGTCACTTGTGTGTCCTGTTGTGTCCTTCACAATTAGATTCAAGTGTCACTGACAGTGGACCGGTCACAAGAGTCACTTGTGTGTCCTGTTGTGACCTTCACAATTAGAGTCAAGTGTCACTGACAGTGGACCGGTCACAAGAGTCACTTGTGTGTCCTGTTGTGTCCTTCACAATTAGAGTTATGTTTCACTTCATTTCTGCTGTTAGGAACAGGTTTGCTTCCATCTGTACAGTTTATGAAGACTATCGTCATTGCTTCAATCGTTAACTGCAATATAAAAAATCATCACTAATGCTACAAAACAATTCTTCTAAATAAGCTATTCCTTGGTAAGTCGCCTTCACCGACATAATTGCCAAGAGTGTGATAACCCATGATTACATGATGATATATAATGTGCCTCCACATGTGGATAGGTGTGAATAAAACCAATTTGAATAGCTGATATCGTGAAAGATCACAATTTGGCATGTTGTACTGAAGTGTGGCCAAAAGTCAAGATGGCTGGTGTTTCACCTTGTCACATAGAAATGGTTAAACTCTGAATCAAAAGAACCCAGGTTAGAATCCAGTGCTGCCGTGTCACATCTTTGTATCAAACCTTCAGCAAGTTTGTTGAATATATTTCGGAAATTTCCCCAGTTCTTTCAGCCATATCAAGGAATAGTTGGCTGTAGACAGTAGTGGATATGTGTATGAAAGTATACTGAGTGTACTGAGATATAGAAGACCCTAAAACAACGTGTTGTGTTTGTAGGTGGGTCTGATTTCTGCGAGACGAACGGGACGACCGATAGGCTCAAAGAAAGTCACTGGCAAGCCAGACAAGGAGTAGATTCCTGTACATTTGACAAAATAAACCTGTGCTGTGGATTTACTGTTCTCCGTTGTTTTGTCATGTTCTGTTCAGGTTCTTGGGATCTTAGAGAAATATTCGTCATGTCTCCAGAGATGACTGTCATTAAAGAAATTGGGGTGATGTTACGATATTACAGAAACTGCTGTATTACGGAAATACACTATAGAACTTATAAATAAATATAGAAACAGTTACATACAAGTAGCCCTGTATCTTGTTCACATGATAATAATTACATTTCTTAATTTGAATTTTTTCACTTGTATCATTCCACCAACTGGCATATATTTCTCCCATTTCCTTCATTTGACACCCACATTGCGTCCCACTCCGTAGAGTTCATCCCCTCCATCCTTCTTTCCATAATCGTCACATCTACACATCGATCCTCAATCCCTTCAGTTCATCCCTCCGTCTGCCAAAGTTTCACCGACCCCCTCTTCCTCCCACCAACACACTGAAATACTCCCTCCTTTGCTCCCCCTTCAGCAATCAAACCTCTGTCACCCCACCTGTTCTCCTTGCTCCCCTCCTTCATTCTTCCCATAATCGTCACGTCTACAAGTCGGTCCTCAATCCCTTCATTTTATCCCTCCGTCTGCCAAAGTTTCACTGATGCGCTGAAATACTTCCTCCTTCGCAGTCAAACCTCTCACTCCCACCTCACTCCACCTCTCTTTTTTCTCTGCCCTTGGTCCTCCCGCCATCTTCCCTATCGCCATTCCTGTTACCACACCACCGTTCCGTCCACCGAGGGGAGGGTACATACCCTCTCCCCTCCCTGTCAAAGGATGAGGGTTTGAACAGAGAGGGTGCTATAGGAAGCGACGTACTCCGTCAGGCGAATGTGAAAGAAGGAACAAACAAACTTGCGCCGTGTCGACTCTCGCACTGATTTGGGAGAACTGTGTAATTACAATTGTGTTGAAACCTGAAGCACCAATTAAAATGTCCACCACTAGTGTCGAGTGCGTAATCACTAGAACAAATCAGACAACTTGAAAAATATTTCATGGTTATTATCAGTTCCAGTATACATATTAATTATTATTTTAACGTAACTAATTATTAGTCAAGGTTATTAGTGTATTTAGTCAGTATAGCAGAAATTTTTTAATACGGTTAACGTTAAAGTAACACTACCAATTAACATCGGTGATTTGCAAACTATTAGAAAGACTAAATAAAGATCACTTGGTTGATTTTCCTATTAAAAATAACTTGATAAAGCCATCTCAACAAGGGTTTCTAAAAGCGAGGTCATGCGTTATGTTTTTTGAAAGATGTCACAAAGTGGGTAGACGAGGGATCACCAGTAGATATAATCTACTTATATTTTTTTTAAACCTTTGACAAAGTGCTACATCAAAGATTGCTACTTAATCTAAAGGCCCATGGCATAGGAAATGGTATGATTAACTGGGTAGAAAAATGGCTTATTGATAGAGGACAAAGAGTAGTAATTGATCGGGAGGTTTCAAACTGGAAATCAGTTTTGAGAGGAATACTGCAGGGATCAGTATTGGGACATATTTTATTCTTAATATATATCAATGATTTGGATGATGATATCATAACAAGCAAGGTGTTGAAGTTTGCAGACGATACAAAAGTGTTTAGATAAATAAAAAATGATGCATATAGACAGCATTTACAAGATGATCTTAATATATAAGTTGACCGAACGGTCTGATAAGTGGCAAATGCTGTTTAATTTAGGGAAGTGTAAATGCCTCCATATAGGACATGGGAATGAAGATGAACATACATTGGGTGGTACTGTACTAAATACTACCTCAAAGTAAAAGGACTTAGGATTAACTATTAGTGCTGATATGAAGGGATCAGAGCAGTGTGGAATTGCAACCAAGTGAAGGGATTAATTAGGCGAAAAATAGTGTACAAGGAAAATAACTAATTATACCACTGTACAAAACAATAGTTAGGCCTCGTTTCTAATATTGTATATGTACAATTTAAGTAAGGAGGCTATATCGCAAGAAGGGTATTGATATGCTAGAAAGATTACAAAGGAGAGCAACCAAACTGATACCAAAACTCAGGAATATTAGGTATGAAATGCGTCTAAAAGAATGTGCTTTAACAACACCAGAAACCAGGAGATTTAGATGAGATCAGATAGAAGTATTTAAAATATTGAATGTATATGAAAATAGTGACTGAAATATTTTTTTATCGGATTAGCAAAGAATCAGTTTAGACTAGATATTAGAAAATTCTTATTTTGACAAAGAACGATTGGAACAGATTATCAGCTGATTGTGTAATAGTGTTAATATATTTAAAAATAAAATCGGCATATACCCAAGAAGGGTGGGGTACATTTAGATAGATAGGTTGGACTCTCGATAAACCAAAGCTAGACTTCCTTGTCCACCTGTCATCTAGAGTTGATTCTCTAGGTGGCAATCTAGTTCAGATTGTTGTATGCCTGTACGATTTTGTGTACGAGGACTCCACTGAAAAAAATTCCAGTGTACATTTTAATGTGCGCTGTATTTAGCTAGGCCATCCTGAATAAATATTTTATTTATTATTATTATATACAGCCGACGAGTTGGAATTCTTAGTTACCTCAGTATTCGCCAGATGTCACCATCGGCGCACAAGATAAATGACACACAGTGACCATTGCAAATTTATTCAAACCAGATATAAGATATGAATAAAATACAAAATAGCTATAAACAATATATGCTACCAGTAGGTATATTCATATATACATGAATACATTACAAACAATGAAATGGTGTAAAAGCAGACTCCATTTCACAGTACCTGGTGATGGAAACAAACAGCTGCAATACCATGACACTATAGCAAGTACACACTAACATAACAACATCATAAGATCAAACAAATAATATTCATTAAGTTAATCCTGGTTTTAAAGTGCAAAAAACTACTAAAAGATCTAGGATGTGAACTGAAATCCACCGTTCTGGAGAAACATCATCTGCTGCAGTCATACACAGTGCTGGTTGTATATAACATTGTGCAACATCAACATCTTTGTGACTTTCGGTGGACGGTGTAACTGCTTCCTGGGTCAGTGAATTCCACAGTGTGATTGAACGCACATAGACTGAGTAAGTTGTAAGTTGTGCAGGCGGCTGGCAGTGTTTGTAGTTTGTGTTCGTGCTTTCGTCTGGTGCAGGCATCTGCTGTAAGCATACTCAGTTGGGTGTAACATCATGAAACATCGTGTTTAATCTTAGCGGATGGCTAGCACACTTGCAAAACACATGTCACACACATACACCAATAGATATACATGAAGTCTCAGATTCATCCTCCATTTGTCATTACAAAGAGTGAGGTGAAATAGAGTGTTCCTGGTGACTTACTCTGTGATGGTGACAAACTGTAAATCAGTATCCATAGAAACTGAAAACAGGACATTGTTTTTTTTAAATTCCAATATTAGTCTAATAAACATGTAAAAAAACTCCAATATTATGGTATATGTGCTTTATCTAATGATTGGATCAAAAAATAAAACTTATCTATTTAACAGAAGGCAATGTGTACCTGGGTAGTAGTGACAATAGCTTAAATAGAAACAGTAAACAACTGGTGCAGTACTGCAAGGGACCTTTGCTTTTTCTATTCTACATGAATGACATTGCTGTAAACTTGGCATGTACATTTGTCGTATGAAGGGAACTGATGTGTGCACAACCAGTAGTGTTTCTATGTGGCCAGAAACTGACAGGGATTGTACGTGCCACAAGACAGGAACAAGGCCCATTACTACACATCAATGCACAGCAAGGCAGATCACTAACCTGATGTTTACATTAAACAATATTGGTAACACACCAATATTAGACAACATGTACACAAATATTTGAAAAAGGGCTGAAATGCTGGACCTTCAACTGACACTCAAAGTGGACCTGGAATTCGCTGTCAGAAATTTATTGCCTTAGGATTTTAAATTGATTTGTGACATCCAATGTGAAATTCCATACTGGTATGGTAAAGGGCATCACATTCAATCGAAAAATCTTGGCGTCAAATCTCATAAACAAATTTAGTCTGAAGCAAATTCCAAAGGGTCAGTAGTGGAAGGGACCAGGTTGGGTTAATATATATAACAAAATGTGTGTATATTAGAGCAATGATATGGTCGTATGAAAGTATATTGCAATTAAATCAAAAATACAATTAAAAGTTACAACGAAATGTGCTGTAAAAGCAGATCCACATTTTACACACCTGTGGTATGGACAACGTGCAATCCTGACACAATGCAAGTGAAGCTCAACATAAACATCATGAAGATGAACCAGTAATTCATCTAAGTAAAGTCCGGTTAAAGTGCAAAAAACTCGTAAAAGATCTGGTAGTGAACTAATCCTCCGTGCAGGAGTAATAACAGTCATACAGCTGTAGTCATAGCACAATGGGAGTTAGTAACTGTGCAAAGTCAACACTTTAATGACTTTCGTAGTTATGCTCCTAATAATTCTAAAATTGATGGACTAATTAACTTTTGTCTTTACCAGGCACGGGGTCAAATACATTTGTAAAGTATTTGATTCATTCAAATACTTTTTCAAATACACTCTCAGTATCAACATGTCTGTTTCATGATCACACGTAATGCCTGCCAAACTGATTGATTACCTTTAGTTCAGGTCACCTTTCACCAAATAGTTCTTTTCAGCCTTCAAAATACCCATTGATTGCAACTAGTAACATTATAGACCCAAGTCTTCTTAAAAAAAAAATTATTTGAACCGTATTTGAATCATATTAAAAAAATGGCAAAGTATTTGAATCGTATTTGAATAAAAAATGGCAGTGCATGTTTTGAATTTTTTTATGAATTGAAATATAGAAAAGCAATGTATTTGTATTTGATTCGGCCGAGTTGTATTTGTATTTGATCCCAAAATGTGTATTTGGACCCAACCCTGGAAGGGACAGATAACTTGTCCGAATAACCGGATATCTTTTTCTAGTGCGCAAAGGCCTGTTTAGTGTTCAATGTTCATGCAACTAACTAATTTTCAACCTTTTCATGATACTTTTGTTTTGCCTGTGAGATTTCCATTTGTAGCAAAACTCAACTCAACCTCCCTGCTTTAATAAGCAAGTGCTGTATATTGTAGGCTCAATGTACATAGCAGTAGTTTACAAGATCACATGTGGCTACATTTAGTATTGGGAAGTATAGTGACACCTTTCTGAATACTTGATGTCTCTCACAAACTTTTGGTGTCCTCACAACACCTTCGTCAGTATTGGACGGTCAACTCTCAGACGTCATGTGACTTTGTTAGTGGTCATCACATGACAGTGGTACCAGGAAGATCACAGGAAGATTGTAACCGTGTCCTCTCATGGTACTGGCCAACACTCTCTCATCTCTATCGTCTCGCTGATTTTTCTTTGGCAGACATCGTATACAAAAGGTAAATGTATTTTACCCTAAAAATGTAATAAAACTGGTACACACTAAACCAATATGGTAGACATCACACCTGTAGCCACAAATTGTTGAAACAAGGGCTGAAATGCTGGACCTAACTCAACTGCACACTCAAAGTAAGCGACCTGGAATGTCGTCTGTATCAGATTTATTAGCCTTAGATTTTAAAATTGATTTGTGACATCCACTGTAGAAATTTCCCCATCACCTGGTATGGGTAAAGGGACAGCGACTCACATTCAATCGAAAAATCTTGGCTGTCAAATCTCTTATAAACAAATTTAAGTCTGAAGCAAATTCCAAAGGATCAGTAGTGGAAGGGACCAGGGTTGGGTTCAAATATGTATTTTTATAACAAAATGTTGTGTATTTGTATTGAGGGCATTTATTTGTTTTTGATATTTGGTCTGTATTTGAAAAGTATTTGCAAATACAATCAAATACACATACAAATTAAAATGTTACCAACGAAATGTAAAGCACTGCCAGACATAAACTAGCTCAGGAGTCGACAACATATTTTACACACCTGTGGTATGGTCAACTGTGGGCAGGGAGTGCTGAAAAAATTGGCCTACAGTGAAGCTGGTCAAATATTAGCATCAATGAATGAATGGGAAGCCAGTGAAGCTTATCTATAGCAATAAAGGCTCACAGGGAAAGTGCTTCAAAGAATCCTGCTGTTTAAACATCCTGGGCTAGGAGGCTTCCTCCAGTGCAGGGGAGGAGCTACCAACTAACAGGTACCAGGGTACAGCTGTAGTTGGCACACTAGCACAATAAGGGAAGTTTAGTCAACCTGCCTGCCGATTAGTCAACAGCTGTTAATCGAGCCTTTGTAGCTTCAGTGACCCTAATCAATTCTAAACATTTTGATGGACTAATTAACTTTTGTCTTTACCAGGCACGGGGTCAAATACATTTGTAAAGTATTTGATTCATTCAAATACTTTTTCAAATACACTCTCAGTATCAACATGTCTGTTTCATGATCACACGTAATGCCTGCCAAACTGATTGATTACCTTTAGTTCAGGTCACCTTTCACCAAATAGTTCTTTTCAGCCTTCAAAATACCCATTGATTGCAACTAGTAACATTATAGACCCAAGTCTTCTTAAAAAAAAAATTATTTGAACCGTATTTGAATCATATTAAAAAAATGGCAAAGTATTTGAATCGTATTTGAATAAAAAATGGCAGTGCATGTTTTGAATTTTTTTATGAATTGAAATATAGAAAAGCAATGTATTTGTATTTGATTCGGCCGAGTTGTATTTGTATTTGATCCCAAAATGTGTATTTGGACCCAACCCTGGAAGGGACAGATAACTTGTCCGAATAACCGGATATCTTTTTCTAGTGCGCAAAGGCCTGTTTAGTGTTCAATGTTCATGCAACTGAACTAATTTTCAACCTTTTCATGATACTTTTGTTTTGCCTGTGAGATTTCCATTTGTAGCAAAACTCAACTCAACCTCCCTGCTTTAATAAGCAAGTGCTGTATATTGTAGGCTCAATGTACATAGCAGTAGTTTACAAGATCACATGTGGCTACATTTAGTATTGGGAAGTATAGTGACACCTTTCTGAATACTTGATGTCTCTCACAAAACTTTTGGTGTCCTCACAACACCTTCGTCAGTATTGGACGGTCAACTCTCAGACGTCATGTGACTTTGTTAGTGGTCATCACATGACAGTGGTACCAGGAAGATCACAGGAAGATTGTAACCGGTGTCTCTCTTCGTGGCTGGCCAACACTCTCTCATCTCTATCGTCTCGCTGATTTTTCTTTGGCAGACATTGATGATACAGAAAGGTATAACTGTATTTTCCATGAAAAATGTAATCAAATCTGGAATCAATCTGCAAGCTGATACATTTAGTATCTCCCAGTTAATAATGTGACATGGTTATATAATAATAAAATGCATGCTGAAATTGATTTTCACCCACAACCCTGTCTTATATGGTTTCTATTGTGCATTCCAAATGTTACATGCAAATTTCTGTCTGATGCTATTGTCAAAGATATATCTTATACAGGCATTGTGACAATACTGAAGGCACAAGGCAGCTAGTTTTCTTTACACAACAGGTATTACCAACCCACTAAATGCCATCACTCATAATTGTTTACCTAGTTATTATAGACCACAGACTGTACCTATAAAACACACAGCGTAAATAAGGAATATTCCATGTGTAGAGATCAAAACATACATAAAATTATTTTTGATTGGGAGGACAGTATAAAACTGTCATCTTTGTGGGTTGGCTGATCATACTAAAACAATACAAAAGTGTGTCCGTCCAAACCATGTTAACTCTGAAATCACCATCTTTCATTGATTGTATTAAAGGGAACCAAAAGGGAAAAGTTACATGCTATGCACGTGAAAGAGTTAATAAAAACGAACTATTCTGAATGGTAATCACATTTTTAAAGTCAGTGGTTTATTAGTAAAAAAAATCTGAACACCTTTTCTATCAAAGTTCGTAAGTCGCGCCATTTTGACTGATGTGTGACGTAGCGAATGTTTGGCGCATTGAGCGACAGATCGGGCAAATCTGTATTTAAAATTCTGTTAAAATAATCGCCAGGTGGCACGTCGCGATGTTTACATCCGCTTCGTGTACCCGGCGTGGGAAGCGAACATGATTTTCGTTCAGAAATAGCTGAATTTCGGTTGCAACGATAAGGGCCAACATTTTCAAGATAGAACTGAACGCGCTGGTGAACCTGGTAAAGAAGACCCGCCGGAAGCCGAAATGCAGAGGCGAGTAACAAGCCGAGGCGACATTGACAAGTGGTCGAAACTCGCTGAAACTTCGAAACACTGACAGGTATTTTGATGGTCTCGCATTCGATCCCGGGATTCGGCGAGTTTCTTCTTAGTCACAGCCATGCCGTGTATTATTCTCCAAATCAGTGGTGTAGTGTCGGATATGTTATACACAACGTGAGGTTTCCCAATTTGAAACAAATATCATATGGGGTCATGGCCAAGGCTCTGCGATTTATGTCGGCCTGACACCCACACAGAGTGACAGGCTCGGTCCTTCGCCCTAGCTTAAAACTGTTTTCAGGGAATCAATTTCCAAATTGTCCACAACTGTGACAAAAATGCAGATTAATTGTTGTTTTTCAAATACTGGACATTATTATATTAACAGTAGCGACTGTGGCGTGCTTTATTATTGATATAGCATGACCTGTGTGGATATGAAACAGATGTGTGTCAATCATAGATATAAATAGAACACACCAGTAGATCGAACTATAGCCATATAGGGGAAAGATTAATTATCTAACTATGTGGTGTCAATATTGATTGTTCTTTTAATAGGCATGGTATATTTAAAGGGAAAGTTTGGAGCATAATTCTGGAGGGCTAAATAAAAAAAGAAAATCACCACCCATGTTCTTTATGAAATCGACTTCATGCTGAATAATAGTTGTTTTTTAGCTGAAATATATGTACAGTGGAATGTCTCTATTAAATATAACAATTTGAACTGGGTAAAAGTAACACAACTAGCAGAACAAATATTCTAAACTATAACATATGTGGATATATTTATGTATATTCTGCGGTGATCTTAATTGCAATGTAACTTTGTTGTCGAGGTAACCATAATAGTGGCAAGGTAACCATTTATATTCTGTGTTTGGAGCAGACAGTGCTTCCAAATGTAACCGGTTAGACAACTTTCACATGTATCTGCCAACAAAAATGTAAGTATATGTTCATGTATTATAAACAGTGAAATGTGTTGCTCACAATTTATTGACAATGAAAATAACATTAGAGCAACCAGAACACCAAGCAAACTAACATGATACAACATTTATATAATACAAAATGATATTTCATACAATGAAAACACCACACATTATTCTATAGTAGAAATATACCCAACAATTAATGTTTAACAGTAACTGATTTAGGATCATTCTAGAACATTTCGAGTAGCATGCCCAGTTGTCCACTATGTCAGAACTAAAAAACCGTTCCAATGATTTTATAAAAACACAACATGTATTCTACAATGATAATGGATTGAGTTACCTCCATTTTCATATGTCACCTGTCAACACAGTTCTTATATAGTGCGGTATCCAATCGTCAAACATGGGGGCAAATACATTTGTATTTGAAAATATTTAAATACTTTTTAAGTATCTGTAATTGATGTTTAGGTATAAAAAGTATTTGGATCCCTCAAGAGTATTTGTATTTAAATAAATGTCAATGTATTTGACCCAATGTCTACTTAGCATTGTCCTTGTCAAAGTGCTTTACACTTTACTCCCTGGCAGACCTATTTAATTAAACACCATCTCATGACTGTGGGAAGCATCCAGCCAAGCTGTAATTAATTAATCAAGACGGTTTGTGTACAAATATCTACCATCGTCTATAGCCAGTTACTTGTTTACACAGCTGAGTGAATTGGAGCAATGACGGGTGAACAGACTTGCCAAAGGTTCGACACAGCACCACATGGTTTCGTTCTCGTAGTTGAGAGTCCGAAGCCGAGTCCAAAGCTTTAAACCACTGCGCCACTGTACATAGTTGATATATTTATTTAGGGCTTATTTTATTTCAGGTGTCCAAGTCGGCCATATACAGAGAGTTTTACCTGGTGGATCCGTGGCAGGCTTGGTCGAAGGGTACAGAGAGTCATACCAGTGTATACCAGCCATAAGATGGAACTTCTGTGCTCTCAGCGGAGAACAAGATATGGGATAACACTCAGCACTTGTTGACTGCTGCCCTTACAAATTATCAGTTGATTTGTAAATAAGCAGTTGGATTGATTATGAACAAATCAACTGACTCTTGACACAAGCAGATCTTGTTTCGTTAGCTTGGGCATATCTGTACCAAGGACTGCAATTCCGACATGGACAGTCATTGTGGGCAGCGGCCAGGCCAGAGTTCTGACAAAGGTGTAATTCACCATTCTCTCTTTCTGTCTGCCATGGGCTGGTGGATCTGCAGGTAAACATACAGCTGTAGTGTCTTCTGCAGCTCCAATTGCTTGCGTCCTGAACAGAAAATAGCCATGTTGTCAGGGTTCGCTAGGACTTGGCCGGACGTTCTTGCTAGAGCCATGGTTCCATCCCTATAAATAAACAGGACATGCTGTAGTGCTAAATATTGACTGTTTGAATTTACTATGTTTCTATATGAAAAAAGATCATTCAATCTGCGCCAAATAAGCAGCATATATGTTACAGTGTAATAGTGAACAGTGTCCTTTACTTTGGTGCAGTGTGTTGGAAGTGACAATATCAACAACCAGGACAGGATTATGCTAGATACATTTATCAAGAAAGCAAATGGGACTGTAAGGATGGAATGGGTCATGGATAGAGTACAGAAGTTTTCTGGCAGATGACATACACTCACTAAGATCTTAATTTGACAGCTGACAGGAGTGACAGATACTGAGTTGCCTTTATTACTGCACAGATAGATAGATGGTGATGCTGCTCCAGCTGCTGTCTTCATTGAATAGAGATATGTGTTTGTTTTGTGGTGATACATATTACATAAACTAAGGTTTGATAACTGATTACATGATCACTTAGTGTTTATGCACTAGAGTTGACAGTGCTCAGTCATGCAATTTCCTAATGTTAGTAAATGTGGTATTGAATACATAATTGGTAAAATAATACTGCGACTTACAAACATTTCACTCCACTATGACATTCCTCTCACAAAATGACAATAGCATTTATCGCTACATTGTTTGTGTCATGTTGTATCTTATATTAAGTGCTTTAATTTATATTATCCAATAAACACAAATGTTGGCACCTCAAAATATTAAACGAACAGGAATATCTATGACAATGTATATTGCAGAGATGGAGTAATCGTACTTGTGTACTTGTACTCGAGTACGAGTACTTTATGAGTACTCGTACTCGAGTACGAAGGAAAGTAATCGCTATACATGCTCGTACACATTACCAAAGTAATCGTACTCACGATTACTTCTCACGATTACATATTTTTCATATGAACAGTTGCAAGCAAATATATTAGACAGATAAAATGGAGATTTTAGAAGTAATCTAATAAATGTAATAATAATCAAGGTATTAATTTTCTATTACTGTTGAGCATTTCAGTTAAATAAATATTCAGTCAGATTTCCCTAATTAATACCTTCTCTTCCCAGAGAAGCCACATCACCTCACCCTCCTGTTTAGTACAAAGTACAAGTTATATTGTGACAGTCCCTGGGAAGCACTGCAGGAGATAAGCTTCCCCTAACATCTTGCTTTGTAATTTTAGAAGCCAGGCCATATGCCCCACCTGTACTGTTTGCTCTGTCAATATGGTGTGAATGACTGGTCATATTTCCAACATCCAGAATCCTGACTGGGTCTGGGCGGTTAGCTGCTAAATCCCTGTCTAGTATTGTTTAATTAAGTGCAAACTGTAAACCTGTCTAAATCCACAACTATTCTGTGTTTGTCCCATCCAGACATGGGGTCAAATACATTGAAATTTATATTTAAATACAAATATTCTTGTGGGATTACAAATACTTTGTATTTAAATACGAATACATTGAAAAGTATCTCAAATACTTTTTCATATATTTTTCAAATACTTTTCATTTTGTGTTACTATGTAGGTAAAAAAGCAACACATATATTGAGACATCTAGTTTATAGGCATAATTAGTGTTTTGCTCATATGATGCAGGCAGACCAGTGCTAGAGAGTATTGTTACTGCTAACTGCATCACAGTGACATCTGACTGAAAGACATAAAGGCCAAAATATATTGTTTGTATGTTAAGCCAGGAGGTCCATAATAATATAATGCCTATGTTGCCCTCAGAAGAGACACTGCTAATCATTGCTAATGTTGTGAGGAAGGCTCAACTTCAAAGTCAGCCAGGAAACCAGAATAAACTGGTGCCAAATTGAAGCCTGACTAAAGAACAAAAGGGGATATTGACCTATGGTCACTGTTAGGTATTAATCCATCCTCTGGCTCTGAGCAATCACAAGTTGTGGTCACTGCAGGGCCATGGGGGAAGCCTGCTGTTAAGTGTCTTCATCAGTAATTAGCAATGTTGGGTGAAGTTGCAGTGCATTAAGGTAATCAGTTTGGCATGTGACAGTGAAAAAGAAATGTTGATACTGACAATGTATTTGAAAAAATATTTGAAAAAGTCAAATACTTTATGAAAGTATTTAAATACAAATACTTTTAATTCCTAAACATCAATTACAAATACTTAAAACAGTATTTAAATACTTTCAAATACAAATGTATTTGACCCCATGTCTGGACCCATCTGATATATTACATATTTGAATTGGATACTCTTTTGAATATTCCCCCCTGGTTTTGAAGTGTTGTTATTGTTATGTATTTGATCATGTGTATTTGAAATTTGTAAATGCCTCATATTTGTATTTGATTCAGAAACCATAAATTAAGTTATTAATCCAGCGTTAAATGATTCATCGAATACCTGAGAAAGTCGTCTAATTATTAATAATAATAACACCTGGATAGTGGATAGCAGTAATCAGTTAGAACATTAGTGACACAACAACAGAACAAGAATGACACCTAGGGATTCCATGAAAGTCGCCTTTATGCTAGAAACAGGATATTCATTAAAGTAATCATGAAAGTAATCATGATTACATTGTAAAGTAATCATACTCGTACTCGAGTATATTGTAAAGTAATCGTACTCGAGTACATTTGTTTTCTGAGTACTCGTACTCATGCATGTTCAAAGTAATCGTACTCGTACTCGAGTACATTTGTATTGTACTCACTCCATCTCTGGTATATTGTTAACTGGCAAAATGTCATATTGAGACATCACACTAATGTGCATGGTGGATCATCTGACTTACTTGCTAAACCATTGGATTAATTTTTTTTGAATTACATTAGTGATTTGCACGACACAATGGTTGAGGGTAGAGAATTCCACTCATTGTGGTGGAGAAGAAACTGGTTCCAAATGTTTACCGAGTGTTTACCCGAAGATCTAGTGTTGTATTGGATAGAGTGATCTTGTGGGATATCTACAAGTCCACGTTCCATCTAGTATATTATGCTAGTCTGTAATATAGTAATATTTCTTTTTGTTTGCTCAGTGTGTCCCCAATATTTCAAGAAACTACCAATAAATGCAATAATATTGCAAATTTGCAAAGTGATTTTTTTACAGTACATAAGTTATGTCTCATCATAGCTAATTATTCATCCTTTACTGTAAGCCTGTAACATGTCCTAGAATCAATGTTGTATGAGTATCTGAACTGATACAGCACACAGAATTTGTAATTTGTTCTCTCACTGAACAAATAACATGAATGATTGAAAACAACATTCGCAATGCTATTTTTTAATGTTTGAATAATATGTTTACTGAAAAATATAGCAGTCATGTTGGCACTTTCAGAGCGGTCAACCTAAAAATAGGAACTGCATGCGTAGCTACGAAACTCGAAAGGCAGTACTTTTGAAGTTATTTAGCGAGTGATATCAAAGTGCATATATTATCGTTCATGCGGATTGACTATGACGTCTATGATCTGGCTTGCATTCAGCTGTTTTTGTGTGTTATTGACATGTAGCTTTACATTATTTTTATGCCTCTGTTCATGCAAACGTGATATATACCATTCAAAGTAGGATAAAATAAAACAAATAATAATGAATAACAATATCGGACGGCCTAACTCGCTTGGACCTAGTTAGCGGCTCCATGATCCCGTGTACATACCTTCTAGAACGTTAACTGTGGTGGACGTTTACGAACAATATCAGTATGTACATAAGTCATCTCGACAGACATCGCAATGTGTCTAATGGTACAAGATTAAAATAATTTAGATACAGAAGACTTAATAATATTTACTAACCTTCTTGCGTACTTTGATGACTTGGCTACGGCGACGGAAGGATTCGACCGGTAACCCGTTTCGACGACTATCATTGGTGATTAAATATCGCGCTAATATCGTTTGCACAGCTCCATACTTGAAAACTCGACGTCGCCGACGTTTCTGCGGATCTTGACCCAGTATATACGGTGAGAAACATCCTATTCGAAGCAACGTTCTTTGAACGGATGTCCTTCTTCGAAGTTCGCGTATCTTACAATATTGTGTTTACAACGATGATAGCATTGACGCACGCAATCGGACACGTGACTTTAAGGCCGGTTCTGCGTGCTGAGTGGTCAGAGCACGGTCAGACAACAGGAAGAGGCGCATCATGGATGCCTCTATGAAGCCGATGATTTCAGTAAAATTATCCACTTTGGAATTATTTTACTAATAAACCACTGACGTTAAAAATGTGATTACCGTTCAGAATGGTTGCTTTGTATTAGATCTTTCACGTGCATAGCACTTAATATTTCCCTATTGGTTCCCTTTAAAACTAATGGACACAGCCAATGAATGATGATGATGATAAGGTAGCAACCATTAATTGCTGGCATACCTCACTTTATCCAATTTCTACACCATATTTAAATAATAAAGGAGAATATTTGTGGGGGATCAAAGGTTTGCTGTACACATTGTAGATTTCATTTTCTTGCAATTTTAAAGGTAATTTTTTTAAGTTATCTGAAAAAACACATACCCCCGTAACCAAACTGTCTTGTCAGAAGCCTAAACACATGTCGTTGTCTGTGAAACAATTTCTAGTGCTATTTATCACTACCTAGTAAGCAGGCAAAGTCAGACATGTTTTGATTTGTGGTTGCCAAGTTGGATGTCACTCAGGCGTTACAAATATTAATACATAAACAGATGCTTACCTGTACTTACCTAACCATGTGACACTCAGCAATGATAACATCTTGGAATGTTACATCATCCAAATGAGACTTCCTTCTTGTGTGGAGAATGGAGCTTTTTGTTTGGGATGACACTCACATGACAGTGACCTGTCCACACTGCACAATGTTGTAACAAAGAGCCTGAGTGACTATATACATACAATATATAGCGCCTACATAGATACATTATACACAGTTTTTACACACATATCTAACATCATCAAGCTATTTGCCTACATTTTAATGCTCTTGTCTTTACTGAATTTCGCTTGTAACAATGACTGTCTGGCTAAATAATGTCTCCTTACTTCCCTGTTACTCCTGCTTTTGTAAAGCTTCAGAGAATGACACCTGAGTACCTTCATACAGGTGACAGATCCTGTTTAAACATATCATGACAGGTAGTAAAAATGCCATGCAAGTAGTTACACTAATAATATTTCTTCATAATCTATGTACCGGTAGGTTAATGTTGGCAAGTTTAAAACCTTCAGTCTAGATTAGATTCATAAGCTGTAGATAGTGTTCCTCAAATGTTAGTTATGTTACCATTGCCTCATCACCATAAATTCCACCTACCTGCAGCTACAACATGTTTGCAGGACATAGTGTAGGCAGATGTCTTCTTTCCTTGAACAATCCCAGACTGCAACAGACTGCTCCGGGAGGTAGTGACCGCCAAGTCCCTGCAGAAATGTGTGAACCGTGCAAGTGATCTTCAAAGCTGCAATAAAATGTCATAGCTAATAATATACGTAGGAAGAACAATGTAAATTTCACCTGTTGGCACTGCAGCTACAAAGTACAAACATCTCTAATTCTGGTCATTGACGTTACGTCGTTATCGTTCTCAATAATCTATGCACAAATCTGGAATTGTAAAAGTAAAAGCATTATTTCGATTTAATGGTTGTCATTTGTTACCATAAACCTCTACTCAGCATAAGTTAAGTTTATTATCTGTTGTCATATTATACACAAGAGATAATAAACATCACTTGTTTTAGAGCAACTAAGTGTGTGCACAAACAATATAGCGACAAAAAATCCCCTGGCTAATTTTTTAAATTACATTTTGCAAACATGAAAATATCAGTACAACAGCACACATGAACAACTGGCGTTTTGTCAAATTTAGACCAATTAATAAATTGTAGCATATTTATTACGTGTAAATACAACAGCAATTTGGACAACTTCATAGAGTGCCTAAACAAGTGCGCCTTCACTGATTGGTAGGCTCTGGCCATAATTACCATATGCAGTCCAAATCTGATGGGATGATCCTGTGGTTGGATTACTTGACTGAAACAAAGAAGGTATAGTTATTATCAGAAAAATCAATACGTGAAGGCCTGAAAAGTAACAACTTTACACACGTGACAACTACACATACATGGGTAGTTATCAGAGATGCTATTTCAGTTAAACTTCATGTTTTAATAGCTGCTAAAAGAACTAATTTTGCCTGCGACTGGTTCAGTACGCATGCTCCCAAAGGTCGATCGCAATCACGGCACAAGCGCAACTACACTCACGAAAGATTAGCCAGCCGAAATCGGGTTCAGGCAGCCGCAAAAATATCCACTTTGAAAAAAGTAATCTTCTTTTGATTTATGTACAAACTCACTGTTTGAAAAAAATATTTCATTAATATTTTATCTATGTACTTGAAGGATGTACCATTGCATTTTAATTAATTACTATTACTACAGATGAAAAGATAAAAGCAATTCTAAATATTTACTGGCAAGATTAAATTTGGGGGAAAAATTATTTTTAATTAGAAATGTACAAAAAAGTTTCCTTTATATTTCATTTACGTACATGAAACAGGCACCATGGCATTTCAATTGGTGATTATGACCAGGGAGAAATAAAATGTGTGTGGTTATTTATGACTAGTTGCCAAACCGTCAGAAAAAACGTCATGTCTTGGACTTGAAATTACACATCTGTAGTTTGCTTAATGTCATTTAAATACCTACTATGACTACTATCAGGGAACATTTTTATATATTTTGTTATAAAGACAAATTTGGTCCGACCATCCTATAGAAGGAAAGCTGGGCGAGGTCCCGTTTGGAAAATGAAAATACGCGAACTTGAATTTGAAACTGGGAGGCAGCTCAACACGTGCTGGCAAGGCCATGGGCAAATTATGCTTTTACCATATCTTGTCTGTACTTTTGCAACGACACCCTGTTCTTCATAGTGTTATCGTATTTATCAACAGATTTGTATAAATGTAA
>JAODUO010002187.1:0-45797 GCA_025642075.2 Ridgeia piscesae
TCCTGCACTTTGTGAATTTGATCCTTTTGAGTGATGACAAATTTCTTTGCCAAATGGTGGGATTGGGAGTCCTACACAGGCAGCCGTGTAACATTTGTATCTTGTCACCACGGACCATAGATATAAATAGAACACACTAGTAGAACTGTAGGGGAAAGATTAATGCTATGGACTTAGTGCCACGGACTTATATGCACATAAGTCCGTGTTGTCACAGGCAAGCAGTTATGGGTCCAAAGTCTAGCCTCAACATTTTCAGGGATTGGGGTGAGCCTTCTTCAAATATATGTAGCCAACATAACTATTTTAAATAGCATAACATAAAGGCCTTTGTTTATTTTAGAATTAGCACATATATATATATATATATATATATATATATATATATATATATATATATATAAATACATAAAAATACATACATGTATATATATATATATATAAATATATTTATATACATGTATATATATATATATATATATATATATATATATGTGTGTGTGTGTGTATATATATAATTATATTAAAATTATATACATACATAAAAATACATACATGTATATATATATATATATATATATATATATATATATATATATATAAATTGGTCCCGCCCCACTTTAAAACATACGCCTGGTACACCACAGCGTGACCTCGGTAATATGAGCAGTATTTTTGAAAGTATGCAGTGTAGTTTGCGCGTAACAGAAAGCTTGCGTTCCTGTTTGTGTCTGCGCTTGTGGTCACATAAAAAACATAGATACGTAGACCGCGTAATTTTCAAAACTATATGTATGTTACAAGTGTCGGTAGTGTTGGCCAATATATCAACATGTAAATCTTTTGATTTTTTGACCTCTGCTACAAGGCTGAAACGCTTTAATAACGAATAAACAAGTGCTAAGCCTGCGGTAAGTTCTTTTTATGCACAATAGTTTCCACAAACATGGCACCTTGTACGGTCTTACATTACACTGCTACCTAGTGCCTGGTTCGTGAATTAGCATGAGCAAAATGGAGTCGTTCACTACATGACGCACTATACAGTTTGCTACTGTGACTTACGAATAAATGCTGTGATATCAGCCGGAACCATCCACCCTTGTAACCTGGCGTACATTCATACGTTCTAAACACTTCCACTTTGTTGTAGTGCTTTTGCAAAGGTTTCGTTGTATAAAGCATGTCTTATGGTAATCGTCCGTGACGGAAAACACTCCTTGACAATCCTCGCCCGACCAAACAGAAGTCTCTGCGCATGTGCCGACAACATGCGACTAGTGTCCCGACAGGTGTCTTGAATAGCGTGTCGAAACAAAGGCCGGCTTGTTGGACGTGTTACGTAAGCTAGGTATGGGTAACTTGTGTGGTGAGTGTGTGTGGTGTGCGTGTGCGTGTGCGTGTGCGTGCGTGTGCGCGGGCATGTGCCTATTTACGTGTGTGTGCGCGCGCTTTCCTGTATATATATATATATATATATATATATATATATATATTATTATATTATTAATTTATTCAGCTTCCGTTGCCGGAGAAGAAACATTACATACCTAATCATACGTACATTCACATATAAAAGACACACGGTGAAGAATAAAAACCTGATAAAATAAGATAAATAGCAACAATACATACAGTGGCATGATATAATATATAAAACTCAGTGTATATTGTGTATATCAGTTAATATATATATATATATATATATATATAAATGTTTTACACTTTACTCCTTACTGTTACGCGCGATATATATATATATATATATATATATATATATATATATATATATATATATATATATATATATATATATTATTTATATATATTTTTATATTTTGTGTATATCATATATATATATATATATATATATATATATATATATATATATATATATATATAACTTCTTTGGTGCAAATATCCCCAGAATCCGAGCTCAGAGGCGCAACAAAAGCAGTGGATTTAGCATTCTCGTAGTCAAGGGCAGTGTAAAGGGCGTGATCGATCCAACGAGTACGCTAAGAAGCCAACGAGATTAAATATAAAGATTTTTAGGTGACGGCGGGAGGTAATAACGTTTTCTGCTGATTTAATGTCGTCATGAAGTGTATTCCACAGAGTAGGCGCTTCAACTGACAAAACTCGTGTTCCGGCGTTTGTCTTCACTCTGGGAACAAATTCGAGCTTGACGACCGGAGCTGTTATTGCTGTCTTGCAGGCGTGAACATTGAGAGTAAATATGAAGGTTCATTAGCTAAAAGGGGATGGTAGATAATTGTGCATACTTTAAACATGATGCGGAATTGCACGGGGAGCAGCACTGAGCGAGAGAAACGAGGGTACATGTCGGGGAAAATCATCTAGTTTACTGCGCTGCAGTGGAGTACCAATTATAAGAAACTCAGTATTGTCTGTATTTAACTTTAATTTGCAGTCAGTCATCCAGTAGAACATGTCTTGGAGGAACCATTTAGTTGGCTTAAGGAGCGACTTGCTTGCAACGTAGCTAATGATATGTAAACTTGAGTATCATCTGCGTAAAGGTGGTAATCCAGATTATGGGTTAGGATTACAGCGCCGAGTGGTGTAGTGTAGAGGGTGAAGAGCAAAAGCCCAAGAACAGAACCCTGGGGAATGCCACATACAGTGCGGTGGAAAAACAATTATTTATCTTTACAGTTTTAAGTTTACCGGTTAGGTATAATGAAAACCATGTAAGAGGTGTGCCCAATATGCCGTACAAGGTAGATAAACGTTCGATAAGCGTATCGTGATCAATAGTACCAAAGGCCGCAGGTAAATTAAACAGGGTGAGTGTTGTTAATATGCTTTAATCAATGTTAAGTGTAACGTCATTGTGCACTTTAAGGAGTGCAGTTTCTGTATAATGAAAGTCTGTTTCTGTATAATGTATAATGAGTGCTTTGAGTTAAAATGGCATCTGAGGCGACCTGCTATGCCATTTTCAAGTATGTTTGAAAAAACTCTACGATTATAAATTGGTCTATAATTATTTGGATCATATTTTGGAAGGGAAGCTTTCTCGAGAACAACATTTACATGCGCACATATTAAGTATTCTCGAAAGTGACCTAAAATAGAAATTTACTTTCCTCTTTGACCTACATTTGATTAAAATAGTCTTACATTAAAAATATGTTTTTGTTGTATGGATTGTGGACTCACTAATTCTAGTGAAGGAAAACTCTTAAATAAACCAATGAAAATAATGGTCAGTATGTTGACCGGTGGTCATTAATGGAAGAAGAAGAAGGATTGCACCTCGTGTAGACGTTCGTTCCACAGGTTAATACCTTAACAATAAAAAAATGTACTTCCCTGACCCCTGATATGAGGTGCAGCGTAGGAAGCAGTGCTTTGGTCTGTGTTAGAATGAGTCAACGCTCCACGAAATCGCCAATGCCCGTCTCCTGGGCAGTCTACTATGACCTGAAACAATTGGACATTTGTTACGCAACACCAACACACAGAGGGACCACTGGCGGTCAGTGCCACCTGCAAGCACCAGAACCAATTCCACCCATTGTGACAACGACGAGGAACTCTGTTGTTAAACAAACAGGTCTAAATGTGCATTATATTGACTTCGACGGAATATGGTAATAGGTTTGTTATAACTGAAAATGTAATAATCGCCTGTCGATGTAGTAACTGCTTAATAATGTAATAAGACATCCGATAATATAATAACTGCATGATAATGTAATGATATACTCGATAATGTAATAAACTTGCTGCCTAATAATGTAATAATTCTGACTGATAATATAGTAACGTGTTTCTTCCCGATAATGTAATATGTTTTGCCCGATACTGTAATAACGTACACATTTCACGTAGGACTTAGTCATTTTCGTGGATGTCATTTTGATTTCTTGTACTTAGTCTATTTTGTCTATTTTGTGTATTTCGCAATACGGCAATTTTGCTATAATCTTTTTACATTAAATCTAATATATGCTGATTCCAAATTTGAAGTCAAATTTGTCCCAGCAGGTCAGAATTTTGAGTTAGACATTCTCGCATCATTTACGAATGACAGGCTGGCCGTAATATGCTACTTTACGTTCGACTGTGGACTTCATTGATACAGAATTTGTCAACGACATGCAGACTGGTGGCAATAATAAACAACAGCTTTAAACAAGGACTCTTTTCGATCACTTTGAAAACAGCAATAGTAAAACCGCTTATGAAATCTGACACTCTCGACAAAGAACTGTTAAAGAATTGTAGACCAGTCTCTGTATAATATTCGTCGGCAAAAACCTTGTATAAACTTACAGTTCGTTGTTTGCTTGACTATCTCACTTTGAATGGGCTGCATGAAGAATATCAATCAGCATATTATATATTACAGAAACAGCTCTACTGCGTGTTCGGCATGACATTGCTAGTGTGCTTGACAAGAATCGTGCAATGCTGTTTTTCATGCTGGACTTATCAAATGCGTTCGAAACGACTGACCATGAACAATTACAGACACTATTGCATGACGAGTACAGTGTGCTTGAAAAGGTATTATCAGGGTTCCGGACATACTTGGAATTCTGCGCCCAATGTGTCCAGATAGACTATAACATCCCTGGCTACTCCGCTACAAAGTGGTGTGCCACATAACCCGGTCCTTGTGCCAGTTATGTCCGTACTATACACCATTCCAATGCAGCGGATATTTAAGAGACATGGACTAAAATACCACAGATACGCCGACGACACTGAATATTATGCGTCGTAGTCTTATAAAACGCGACCAAATGGAAACTGCAAGGCGATCGCCTCACAGACTGTAGACCTATTAGAGGAGTCAGGCGACGGATATGGCGCTACGCATGCTGAAACTACATGACGAAAAATTAAGATGGTGGTCTTTACATCAAAACATCATATTTGGATGTACGGAGGTTGTTCCTTGACAACTGTAGACGATATGAATTTACCTTCAGACCGCATAAGGAATTTGGGAATTCACATCTGACAATGACAGATCATGTGACTGCTGTGTGTGTTCCATGTAACTATCATCTGCACAGGTCGACTATCAACAACACGGCATTATCTAACAACTGAAGCCGCGAAAAATGCGGCCAACGCACTCGTCACCTCTCGCCTAGACTACTGCAACTCACTCAAGATTGCATAACATACCTGTATGACGGACGGTTGCAGCGTGTCCAGAACAATGCAGCCAGGCTAATACCCGCACCAGTAAAAACGACCCCACATCACTTCAGTGCTGAAGGAGCTGCATTGGCTGCCGGTTGAGAGCCGAATCGCCTTCAAGACGTTGGTAATTACTTATAAATGCATCAATAGTTTGGCGCCGTCTTATCTTGCAGAACTTGTTCAACCCGAGTTGGTCTTTTCGAGGACATCGTGGTGTTGAAAACAACGAATGAATGAGGATTGACGATGGACTAACTTACGGTATTTGATTGAACAGGTCTGTCGGGAAAGTAAAGTATAAAAGCGCTTCGAGCAGTCATGAGGACTGGATACTGCGCTATGTAAAGACTTACCTATTTACTTTTACATATCTCAACAGGGCGAATATGAGCAAATCTCATTATACGAAGATTTGAATTGTTTGTCACGGAGTATTTTGGATATCATCACTTCGATCGTGTTTATTATCTACAAGCCTACCCACATATCAATTGGTTACGAGAACACTTCAACACAAACCGTATGAAACTTGTTTTTTTAAGTCATGGAAGGAATCTGCAAGCCGGCCACCGACCCTCTAAACCCTGTCAGGGAGAAGGACGTGTGTTTTCTCTTCCCGGCCGTGGATACCTAAAATAAACCACTACGATCTACAGGGTACTGTTGATTTTCCCGTTGGCGGCCATGTTAACGTTTTGTCAGATTATAAGGAAACTGGACCTGAGAATTTATTTATGTTTCAACACAATCACTGCAGTCATGTCACTGATATGCTGATCAAATTTCGTCAAAAAAGCATATATCAGGCTCTCTTGAAATGCATGCATGTGTACTGCCCCTAAATATTGACCAAACTGAGCACGCTTTTCTGCATTCGCAGGAGAAAATGCCAAAAAATCATATGCCAACTACACTCTGCCTAACATGCGTCATTGCACTGCAGATACATAATAGCACTGAACCTACTAGTATGCCTGTCCTATTGTGCTCATTTCACATAAAAATTAATTTTCAAAATCTAAAATGACACAATTATTAAGGTACTACATTCGTATGGGTTAGACCAGGAAGTCTAACTGTACTCTGACCCCTACACCTCATAACACCTCCACATTTAATTTCCATGAATTATATATAAATTCACAATTTCTAAGGGTTAACACCCGCTTCATCAACTGGATGAAAAGCCGGCTTCTCCTTGATTGCGGTGGAAAATCGCAAAGAATGCTTTCTGGAGTTCCTATCGTCACATCGCATTATACGTTGTGAAAAAATGACCTACCGCTGATCCACTTCGACTTCGTATAAATCGTTGTTAGGCGGATACCGCAATGACGTTATCACTAATTGTGCGACCCGCAGCTGGGTCGTGCGCAAATTCCTGGCAAGGTCGTGCCCGTTTATGCATACGCATATTCATACATTTCATGTGTGCGTTTGCGTGGTCGTGCGAACGTGTGTGCGTGGATTTGTTTTCGTTAACAATTCTGGCATTTTATCGGTAACACTAGCCTTCTGGGACCCTATCCCGAGTGAAAATACGGTAAAGACATTCAAGGGCATGTATGCCTGCGTACGACCATGCACGTGCGCGTGCGTGCATATGTTTACTCGGCGCGCGCAAGTATGTGCACGTGCACGATGAAATAATATTATTATGGCGGCTCTCGACAGCTGTTCTGCTGTGTGTCCGACACATTATAGCCTATCGTATGTTGGATAGAAAATGTATATCTCCACAACATTTCTGTTCTTCTTTCTCAGTATACGAAATATTCAACTGAACTCCTGAGGAAATTTCGTGAAATTGTTATGTCATTTTTCAGAAAACAATCTACCCAAACCTATGCCAACGGATTTTCAAATATTGGTGAGTTCTGCAAAATAGTCACTTTGCTAATGAGCGAATGACAAGCGTGTATTTGTTGCTACCTCATGAAAGATCTAACGCAACAGAACATTCAATATTCTCTCTACCACGCAAAACAATCACACATCACACTAAAACTCTATCTTAATACGGGCTCTTTCGTCGGGTAATCTTACCCCTGCTCGTTCGTCCTAGTCAGTTCGCCCCGGAGTACCGCATTCTCACGGTGTCCGACACATTTGACACCTTGTCCACCAGACAGTAGTTCTGACGATTACCGCATGGGGTCAGGGATCATGCCACATTATAACCCTGCCCAGTTGAATTTCCACTGTGCAGTTTATTTTTGTTGTTGCCTGTTGGGCGTATTTAACGTAGCATTGTGTGCGTAGAAATGACATGTATGCAGCGTGATTCACACAAAAAACACTTTTGAGCGGTATTTTCGTTAAGTAATCTGTGCTACGAGAAAAAAGAAGATTCTGTAAGCGTGTCGAAAAAAGATTCTTCGAGCGTGCCCTGAACATAGCTACAAACAATCGGATGTTTCCATGTCTTTAGGCATTTCCGGTCAAAGGTGTTTTTTTGGCCAAGTTATCGTTTTCCCCCCGAATTATTTAAACGTTTCGCCAAAGTGTAATTACTATTTTTGTTAACCATACCCTCCCTATATGTGTGTGTGAGTGGAATAAAACTCTGCAATCATTTAAGAGGTATTGTTGCGTTAGACCTTTCACGAGGTAGCACACGCACGCACGCACGCACGCACCGCACGCACGCACGCACGCACGCGCACGCACGCACGCACGCACGCACGCACGCACACACGCACGCACACACACACACAGCAGCACGCACGCACGCACGCACGCACGCACATACAAACAAACAAACACGCACGCACGCACGCACGACACACACACCCACGCACGCACGCACACACACACACACACACTTTCAGATTAGTGCGTTTGGCATATATATATATATATATATATATATATATATATATATATATATATATATATATCGTTTGTTTTCTTATATCCGTGAACCACAAATAGGCGGAGTTGCGCAGATTAATTAAAATGGACGTGACAGGTTGTTCGGCAACAGGATATATGCGTAGAGGCGTGATGCAAAGGCTTCCTTAGTCTTCCACACGTTTAGTTGTAAACACTCTCACACTCACATACGTTTTCATACAGACGGACGAACGCATATATGATATGACATTTCTACTGGATTTTAAATAAATATTCACCACTGTCACAGCCGCTGCAAAGATGTAACCATTTTGTACTGATGCGCCTCTGAGCTTGGTTTCTAAGAAATTTGGCGCAATAGAAGTTATCCAATTATTATTATTAATTAGTTAAATAATTACTGGTTATGTTTGCATTTCAGGTGCCTCACGTGTCCGTCCTGTGGAGTCGCTATGCTTCGACGCATTGCTGTTCAAGTTCTGTTTTTATCATTATTTTAGACTAAAGGGGGTGGGCACGAGTATGACTGCTGTGGGCGTGATGACCGGTCTATGCTATTAAACTATAAACACTACTTTATTACGATTTTTATAATTTGCTTGGCTCAGTGTTTAGTTCTGGTTCTAGGAACGAGGACAAACCTGACGTTATCGAGACGATCGATCAACGATTAGCGAATGACAACCGAAACGCCGGCCTGCGATCTCCGGTCGACCCTCGTCGGCACCGACGGCAACGGCGCCTCATGAGACCAACGGACGTTGCACGAAGCGTCCGTCGTCTTCAGCGACACTGTACATGCCCTAACTGGATGTTATTCCAAGTCGACCGAGAAGCGTTCGCTCCGACCGGACAAAACAAAACAAAATGGAAACTTTACGCCGGATATGCGCGATGCTCCGAGTAGCAGACTTCGCTGTTATCTTTGCCAGTCTTCTTCTGCCTCTATCAAGATACGCTGATTGGTCAATCTCCCAACGGTCGAAACAGTTGAGATATTTCTAACGATCGGTGATTATGACAACCGGAAATCCACTGCGCGTTTTGTGCAGGCACTCCGCAGCGGCAAAAAGCGACAGAATGTTTTCACCCCCTGGAACCTTCCGAATTCACTCTCAACCATGTCTCATTTTCCCATTCTGCACATATTTTCCCCCGTACATACTACCCTTGCCCATTACACGCAATCGACTTGAAAACCAACTAGTATGCCTACAGTGAATCACACACAGCTGGGACGAAAAGCTAAGTTCGTGCTTCTGGCCTTCCGCGTCAATAAACAAGGATTAATTAAAAGCTACAGTGAAATAACGCATAGGCTTATGATGCAGACAGTTGATGGAGAAAAACAAATTACTTAAAATAACTTTTATTGAGAAAGATGCACTGACAAGCTACCAATCGGTGTCAGTTGTTGCGGTTTCAGACGTCGAAGCGAGATATGTCGTCTGTGTTTTATTACCAATTTGATTATTGACTTATTTGAAGGCGTGTTCAGAATTGGCTTACTGTGCCGGCGCATAAATGCGTTATCGTTATTGATATCTACTGTCATCAAGACAATACGAGCTATGAGCTATATGACAATGAAAATTGTAGTACCAGCAGATAAAGCATATTGCGTTTTACCCCTTCTCCGTCATCACAACCCATCGGGCTTCATGCCTGGACTACTAGACTATAACAATAAGCTGTAGCTGCTGACTGTCTGAACCTGGGCAGCATTTAAGTTTGGATAATGCAAATCCTCGCAAGCAACTGTCATTGCGCTACGTTAGGGCCCACTGGCGCGCGAGAATTGCCCTTATTTGTGGACAACTGGGTGGCCCAGGCTGGGCCTGGAGTGGACAATGCGTTAGTCTGTATTCTAAAACATTAGGTGGCTTTGAATTTGGTAGTGTACATGATTTATTATGATACATAGAATATGACGGCTCTTAATTGTATCACATGATGTAAAAAAAACTTTTTGAAAATAGCGGCGTGTGCATAAAAAGAAGCCCAAAAAACCGCAACCCGCAACTGCAATTCCCCCCTCCGCGGAACAAAACAACATTCTCCTCACATCCGCGAACCGCTGATTTGCATACGGCACAAAAATCACGAAGCCTGGCCAAACCATGCGACCGCTAATGCCTACGGAAATAGTAAGCTATGTAACGTTTTCATATTCTTATTGTCAATGTCACATTCATAATCGATCAAACGGGATGTTTTAACTGCAATGTTTGCGTGCTGACTGCACGCTCCCGCCAGGTAAGGAACTGTCCCCGTACCCAACGTGTCGTCTGCCTGGCGTTGACGCCAGTGCCGTGGAAAAGCCGCGATGTATGGATTACGCGTACACCGTTGTCTGAACCAAGTCCGAGACATACAGGTGGGTCATTTCACAGTAACATGCGTATTTAGTCCAGAGTTAAAACATATTGTGGATCATAATATTTATCGCATTTTCAGCCGTACTGGGGCCCCTACTTTTCTTACTTTACATAAATGACCTACCCAACAATCTCACTTCAAACGTTCGCCTTTTTGCAGATGACTGCCTACTATATCAACCAATTAAATCAGACAATGACATTTCTCTCCTCCAAAATGATCTAATCAAACTTGAGGAATGGCAAAACACCTGGCTTATGAAATTCAATCCCACCAAATGCTTCACAATGACATTAGCCTCAAGAAAACCGATACCAAATATTTACACCTTCTGTGGCCAACAACTTAAATCTTTTCAATCACATTGTTAGCTTGGTGTACAAATATCAAATACATTAAATTGGACAGCACAATGCAACTCAGTCGCTAGGAAACCACAACAGACTCTAGGAGTCATTAGGAGAAATCTAAATAAATGCCCAACCCACATTAAGCCAATAGCCTACACAACCCTTGTCCGACCAATACTTGAATATGCGTCAGCATCATGGGATCCACACTGCCTAAAACATTAAAACCTTAGAAAGAATCCAAAGACAAGCTGCCAGATTTTGTACACATAACTATTCTAGAGAACCAGGAACAGTAACCCAACTTTTTAAAGACCTCCAGTGGGACACCCTCCAAAAAAGAAGAAAAATTAAAAGATTTAGCATAATATACAAAATGGAACATAACCTTATAGATATCCCGCTAGATCACTATATCCAACACAACACTAGATCCTCACGTAAACATGACAGTCAGTTCTTGCAAATTAGATACTCTGCAAACATATTTGGAAACAGCTTCTTCCCAACAACAATTAAAGAATGGAATTCTCTCCCCCCAAACACTGTCTCAAGTAAATCACTAAACTCATTTCAAAATAATTTAATCCAACATTTTAACAATTAAGTCAGACGACCCACCATGCGCACTGGCGTGATGTGTCCCTAGGACATTTTGCCAGTTACAGATACAAATACAGGTACAGATACAGATACAGATACAGGTAGCTTAATATAGTGTGAGACTAATTCAATGAGCAGCAGTGCCAGTGTCAGTGAACTTTTGCATCGTTTCGTATACGCATATACAGCATTAGCCATTACAGGGGCCATATTAAATTTAAGGAATGTTGGGATATATGTGTGTGCTGGAGCTGTGTGTGTGTGTGTGTGTGTGTGTGTGTCGTTGTGTGCGTGCGTGCGTGCGTGCGTGCGTGCGTGCGTGCGTGCGTGCGTGCGTGCGTGTGATGGAGCTGTGTTGTGATGTATGTGTGTGTGCTTGAGCTGTGCTGTGCTGTGCTGTGCTGTGCTGTGCTGTGCTGTGCTGTGCTGTGCTGTGCTGTGCTGTGCTGTGCTGTGCTGTGCTGTGCTGTGCTGTGCTGTGCTGTGCTGTGCTGTGCTGTGCTGTGGTGTGTGTGTGTGTGTGTGTGTGTGTGTGTGTGTTGTGTGTGTGTGTGTGTGTGCATGGGGATTGTGTTGTGATATGTGTGTGTTGTGTGTGTGTGTGCTGCTGCGTGCGTGCGTGCGTGCGTGCGTGCGTGAGTGTGCGTGTGTGTGTGTGCATTGGGGCTGTGTTGTGATGTGTGTGTGTGTGTGTGAGTTGTGTTGTATGTGGGTGCGTGCATGCGTGCGTGCGTGTGTGCATGGATGTGTGCATGCGTGCATGCATATGTGTGCTGGAGCTGTGTTGTGATGTATGTTTGTGTGTGCTGGAGCTGTGTTGTGTTGTGTTGTGTTGTGTTGTGTTGTGTTGTGTTGTGTTGTGTTGTGTTGTGTTGTGTTGTGTTGTGTTGGGGCGTGCGTGCGTGCGTGCGTGCGTGCGTGCGTGCGTGGGCGTGCGTGCATGCATGCATGCGTGCTTGTGCTGGAGCTGTGTTGCTGAACAGCGTTACACATGGCAAAAACAGGATTTGTCCATCTATACTGATACATCCAAGTTGCTTATGCTTAGCAAATGTCAAGGCTCAAGTGCTCAAAAGTATGGTTGCCCAACATATACACGTGTGCTTTTCGGTGTAGAACTGTTGGAATTTTGGATTCACTATACGCGTGTATATTGCTTCGTTTCAGTTACATGATTAAACAGTACATAGCCAATTGCAATAATCCTACCAAATATTACATTAAGCTTCACTCATTAAAAAACCTGGATACATCTATGTACATAATTTATTACATTTAGGCATAGATTTATGTAAATAACCATAACATGGATATAAATTTATTGGCCAAAAGGACATGAAACTGTTCATTATGATAACCACAGCTAAGACTAAAGTTAACAAAGAATCCCATAGTGATGATTATGAAACCATTTGCTGCATGAAATGATTATCATATTACAAATATTGTATGTATTGTACTACTGACAACACTAATTTGACACTGTGCTTGTGTGCCAGAGATGTAATGAGTGGTCCTCATTAATAATGTTCATACATTGCTGAATGATTTAAAAATGTGTTGGAGAAAACTGCTGACTGTGGTTCTGTAAGGCAGATACTGAGTAGTCCAATGACATGGGAGCACTTTATGTTAGTGAAATGGGCCCCTATACTGTACCAAGACATGGGAGTTGTGCAGATGTATGGGATGGGAGGTCTAAAGTAGTTTGAGATGGGAGCTGTGCAGATGTATGGGATGGGAGGTCTAAAATAGTTTGAGATGGGAGCTGTGCAGTTGAAAGTGATGAGAGCTGCACAGTTGTTTGAGATGGTAACTGTCCAGTTGTATGAGTTGTGGGCTGTGCAGTTCTATGAGTGGGAGCTGGACAGGTTGTTGACAAGGGAGCTAAGCAATTGTACGAAATTGTAATTGTACAGTTGTTTGAGAAAAGAGCAGTTCATTTGTATGAGATGGTAGCTACACAGTTATTTGTCAAGGGAGCTAAGCAATTGTATGATATTGTAATTGTTCAGTTGTTTGAGAAAAGAGCAGTTCATTTGTATGAGATGGTAGCTACACAGATATTTGACAAGGGAGCTAAGCAATTGCATGAGATTGTAATTGTGCAGTTGTTTGAGAAAAGAGCAGTTCATTTGTATGAGATGGTAGTTACACAGTTATTTGTCAAGGGAGCTAAGCAATTGTATGAGATTGTAATTGTACAGTTGTTTGAGATAAGAGCAGTTCATTTGTATGAGATGGTAGCTATACAGTTATTTGACAAGGGAGCTAAGCAATTGTATGAGATTGTAATTGTACAGTTGTTTGAGATAAGAGCAGTTCGTTTGTATGAGATGGTAGCTACACATATATTTGACAAGCGAGCTAAGCAATTGTATGAGATTGTAATTGTACAGTTGTTTGAGATAAGAGCAGTTCATTTGTATGAGATGGTAGCTACACAGTTATTTGACATGGGAGCTAAGCAATTGTATGAGATTGTAATTGTACAGTTGTTTGAGATAAGAGCAGTTCATTTGTATGAGATGGTAGCTACACAGTTATTTGACAAGGGAGCTAAGCAATTGTATGAGATTGTAATTGTGCAGTTGTTTGAGATAAGAGCAGTTCATTTGTATGAGATGGTAGCTACACAATTGTTTGACAAGGGAGCTAAGCAATTGTATGAGATTGTAATTGTACAGTTGTTTGAGATAAGAGCAGTTCATTTGTATGAGATGGTAGCTACACAGTTATTTGACAAGGGAGCTAAGCAGTTGTATGAGATTGTAATTGTGCAGTTATTTGAGATAAGAGCAGTTCATTTGTATGAGATGGTAGCTACACAATTGTTTGACAAGCGAGCTAAGCAATTGTATGAGATTGTAATTGTACAGTTGTTTAAGATAGGAGCAGTTCATTTGTATGGGGATGGTAGCTACACAGTTATTTGACAAGGGAGCTAAGCAATTGTATGAGATTGTAATTGTACAGTTCTTTGAGATAGGAGCAGTTCATTTGTATGAGATGGTAGCTACATAGTTGTTTGACATGGGTGCTATGCAAATGTATGAGATCGGAGCAGAACTGGTATTTGTAGTTTTTCTAACGCATGAGATGGGAGTTGTAGGTTTGTGTGAGATAATTACTTAGTCTATGTCGGATTTTGTATTAAAACATGTTTTTTTATTTTTATTTTTTATTTTTTATTACTTAAACAATGTAGTTGTATATTTATTTAGCTAATTTGTTTGACTATTTTATATTATATCAATATATGTGTACTACGTTGAATGTTTATATTGATTCGTATATTGTACAACACTATAGAATATCATTGTATAAATATGATGCTATATAAATTAATAAACATTTACATTTAGATGGGAGCTAATCTGTAGTATAAAATGGGAGCTGTACAATTGTTTGAGATGTTAGCTGTGTAGTGGCATGATATGGGAGTTGTGCTGTTGTGTGAGATAGGAGTTTTGCAGTTGCATGAAAATGGTGTTGTGCAATTGTATGGGATGGGAGGTTTACTGTTGTTTGAGATGGGAGGGATGGAAGTTGCATAATTGTGTGAGATGGGAAATGTACAGTTATGGGAGGTGGGAGGTGTACAGTTGTGGGAGGTGGGAGGTGTACAATTTCATGAGGTGGGAGTAATACTGTTGAAACAGATGGAAGCTGTAAAGTTGTTTGATATGGGTGCAGTGCAATTGTAAGTGATGGTGTCTGTACATTTGTTTGAGATGGCTGATGTCCAGTTGTGTGAGATTTTAGCTGTGTCTATTAGAAGAGAGCTGTGTAGTTGTATGAGATTGGAGCTGTACATTTTTTCTCTCAGATGGGAGGTGTGCAGTTGTATGAGATGGTAGTGGTGTAGTTCTATGTGATGGGAGCTGTGCAATTGTTTGAAATGGTAGTGGTGTAGTTCTATGTGATGGGAGCTGTGCAGTTGTTTGATATGGTAGTGGTGTAGTTCTATGTGATGGGAGCTGTGCAGTTGTTTGAGATGGGATCTATGCAATTGTATGAGATTGGAGCTGTACTGTTGTTTGAAATTGGAGTGGTACAGTTGTTTGAGATGTTAGCTGTGTATTTGCATGAGATGGGAGTTGAATGAGATCGGAGTTGTGCAGTTGTATGGGATGGGAGTTTTACTATTGTTTGAGATGGGAGGTATTCTGTTCTAAAGGATGGAAGTTGCACAATTGTGTGAGATGGGAGATATACAGTTGTCTGAGATGGGACTTGTGCGGTTATGTGGGGTTGGAGGTATACAATTTTGTGAGGTAGGAGAAAGACTGTTGTAAGAGATGGAGGCTGTACAGTTGTTTGATGAGGGAGCTGTGCAATTGTAAGTGATGGGATCTGTATAGCTGTATGTGATCGATGCTGTACTGTTGTATCAGAAGGGAGCTGTACTGTTCTAAGACAGCAGAGCTATGCAGTTGTATGAGATGGTATCTGTACTGGTGTTTAAGATGGGAGCTATACTGTTGTTTTGTAAGTGAGTTGTTCTTTTATATGAAATGGGAGGTGTTCAGTTGTTTGAGATGGTAGCTGTGTTGTTGCTAGAGATGTGAGTTGTACTATTGTACGAGATCAGAGGTGTACTGTTGCATGTGATGGGATGATGTGCACAGCTATGTGAGATGAGAGCTGTGTCTTTGTAAACTATTAGATTTGTGCAGTTGTTTGAGTTGGGAACTCTGCATTTGTAAAATATGGGAATTGTGCAGTTGTGTGAGAAGGTAGCTGTACAGTTCTATGAGATGAGAGCAAGTTGTTTGAGATGGCTACTGTCCAGATGTATAAGATTATATCTGTGTAAATCTATGAGATGAAAGCTGTGCAGTTGTATGCGATAGGAGCTGTACATTTGTTTCAGATGGTAATGTCCCAGTTGTTTGGGATGTTAGCTGTGTAGTTCTAGGAGATGGGAAATATACAGTTGTTTGACATGGAAGCTATGCAATTTATGAGATCGGAGTTGTACTGTTGTTTGAAATGGTAGTTCGTCTAATGTATGCGATAGGAGGTGTATGTCTGTTTGAGAAGAGAGCTACTATGTTGTATGAAATGGGAATTGTATTTGCATTTGAGATAGGAGTAGTACAGTTGTATGGGATGTGAACTTTACTGTTGCATGAGATGGGAGGTGTCCTGTTCTAAGTGCTGGGAATTGCACAATTATTGGAGATGGGAGATTATACAGTTGTGTGAGATGGGAGTTTTATGGTTGTCTGAGGTGGAAGTTGTACGTTTATGGGATAATTTTGTTAACTGGGAGTAAGACATGGATGCTGGACAGTTGTTTTACAATGAAGGCTGGGCAGTTGATTGAGATGAATGCTGGACATTTGTTTGAGATGGGAGCTGGATAGTTGTTTGAGATGGGAGCTGGACAGTTGTTTGAGATGGGAACTGAAAAGTTGTTTGAGATGGGAGCTGGACAGTTATTTCAGATGGGAGCTAGACATTTATTTCAGATGGCAGCTGGACAGCTGTTTGAGCTAGGAGCTAGACAGTTGTTTGAGATGGGAGCTGACTATTTGTTTGAGATGGGGGCTGGACAGTTGTTTGAAATGGAGGCTGGACATTTGTTTGAGGTGGGAGTTGGACAGTTGTTTAAGATGTAAGCTAGACAGTTGTTTGAGATCTGGACAGTAGTTTCAGATGGAGCCTGGGTGGTTGTTTGAGATGAAGGCTAGACAGTTGTTTGAGATGGAGGCTAAGCAGATGTTTGGGATGGAGGCTGGACACTTGTTTGAGAGCGAGGCTGGACAATTGTTTGAGATTGAGGCTAGACAGTTGTTTGAGATGGAGGCTGGACAGTTATTTGTGATGGGAGCTGAACAGTTGTTTGAGATGGGAGCTGCACAGTTGATTGAGATGGGAGCTGGACAGTTGCTTGAGATGAAGGCTGGACATTTGTTTGAAATGGAGGCTGGGTAGTTGTTTGAGATGGCGGCTCGACAGTTGTTTGAGATGGAGGCTGGACAGTTATTTGAGATGGAGGCTGGACAGTTGTTCGAGATGGACACTGGACAGTTGTTTGAGATTAAAGGTAAACAGTTGTTTGAGAGGCAGTTCTATGAGATGGGAGTTGGACAGTTGTTTGAGAAGGGAGCTGCACAGTTGTTTGAAATGTGAGCTGGATGGATGTATGAGATGAATGCTAGATGGATGTTTGAGATGGAGACTGAACAGTTGTTTGAAATGGAGGCTGGACAGTTGTTTGAGATGGAGGCATGACAGTTCTTTGAGATGAAGGCTGGACATTTGTTTGAGATGAAATCATTTGTTTCAAAGGGAGGTGGACATTTGTTTGAGATGGAAGCTGGACAAGTGTTTGAGATGGAGCCTGGGTGGTTGTTTGAGATGAAGGCTAAACAATTGTTTGAGATGGAGGCTAAGCAGATCTATTTTTGGGATGGAGGCTGGACAGTTGTTTGAGATGCATGATGGACAGTTATTTGAGCTGAAGGCTGAACACTTGTTTGAGATTGAGGCTGGACAGTTATTTGAAATGGTGGTTAGACAGATGTTTGAGATGGAGGCTGGACATTTGTTTAAAATGTAGGCTAGGCAGTTCTTTGAGATGGAAGCTGGACATTTTTTTTAGATGGAGGCTCAACATTTTTTTGAGATGAAGGATCAACAATTTTTTGAGATGAAGGCTGGATATTTGTTTGAGATTGAGCTTGGACAATTGTTTGAGATGGAGGCTTGACACATGTTTAAGATGGATGCTGGATATTTGTTTGATATTGAGTCTGGACAGCTGTTTGAGATGGAGGCTGGACAGTTGTTTGAAATGGTGACTGGACCATGGAGGCTGGATGTTTTTGTTTGAGACGGAACCTGGACAGTTGTTTGATAATAGGCTGGACAGTTGTTTGAGATGGGATCTGGACAGTAGTTTGAGATGGAGGCTGGAAAGCTGTTTGAGATGGAAGCTTGTAGTTGTTTAAGATGGTGTCTGGAGAGTTGTTTGAGATGGAGGCTGGACTGTTGTTTCAGATGGACTCTGGATGGTTGTTTAAGATGGAGGCTAGACAGTTGTTTGGGATTGAGGCTAGACAGGTGTTTGAGATCTAGGCTGGGCAGTTGTTAGAGATGGAGACTAGACACGTGTTTTAAATGGGAGCTGCACAGTTGTTTGAGATGGAGGATGGTATTTTTTAAATGGGAGCTGGACTGTTGTTTGAGATGGAGGCTGAACAATTGTTTGAGATTAGAGCTGGACAGTTTTTCAGATGAAATTTGGACATTTGTTTGAGATGAGGCAGGATTTTTTGTTGAGCTGGTGATTGGACTGTTGTTTGAGCTGGAGGAGAGACAGTTGTTTGAAATGGAGGCTGGACATTTGTTTGTGAAGGGAGCTGGAGAGTTGTTTGAGGTGGGAGTTGGACAGTTGTTTAGATGGGAGCTGGACAGTTTTTAGGTATGGGAGCTGAACAGTAATTTCAAACGTAGGTTGTTTGAGATGGAGGCTGGATAGTTGTTTGAGGTCGACGCTGGTCAGTTGTTTAAAATGGTGACTGGACATTTGTTTGAGATGTTTGCTGGATATTTGTTATAGATGGAAGCTGGAGGGCATTTCCACGTGACTCGCGTTACATATTTTGACCATTCCATGAACACTATTTTGACATATCTCTTATAATAATGTATTTTAAAAGTTCAACTTATGGGCATTTCCACGTGACTCACGTTACATATTTTGACCATTCCATGAACACTATTTTGACATATCTCTTATAATAATGTATTTTAAAAGTTCAACTTATGCGTAGAGGAACTTAACGGTATAAGGTATTAAATGATGCCAACAAATAAAAATTTGATTACATAGTTTCATTTTTATTTGAATCTAATCTTAGCGTGACTCGCGTTACAGCAAATGGAAAATCCAAAAACGTCACTTGATACATGACAAGTTTCTCCTCAAAGTATAAATAATAGCAAACAATGAATACCCTTGTGTGAAACATAAATAAATAAGGTTTCAAAAAATGGCATTAATGATTTGAAATATTATCAATAACATACAAATATATTAGATAATCAGCGTGACTCGCGTTACTGTGACTCACGTTACATGCAATATATTATCACAGATAAGTCATTATGCATATTTTAGCTTGAGGGAAATCAATTTTTCAGTCTATAATTTACGTAACACTATATTACATTTAAAAAATACATTAACCTTCTAAAATATTGTATAATTTTAAAGGAAGTAATGCACACTAGAACTGGGTGTTATAATTAAAGAAAAAAATTCATAGTTTTAAAAGAAATACACAAGGTGATTGTTTTTCATAAAAGTTGCCTTTACAATTATTTTGCAAGACCACTTACATGCAAGTTTTATTATAAAAACTATCTAAACATGTTGTTATTTCTAGCATAGAACAACTTGACTGCTTCTATGTGGACCACAGGAATAGCACCTTTGTATTAATCTGGCTTTGTCATAGATAAACTTATTTTTGATCAGGTGATGCCTCAATTTGAACTGTACTGTACAGTTTTCGCATGACAGCTTTTCTCCCTTTCAGAGTTGGTGGGAGTGACTGATCCTAAACAGTCTCTTTGTTTTTGTTGTTGCTTTTGCCAACTGGCATTGTTATTTACTCTTGCCTTTTTCAGGGCTTGACATTTGGCTACTCAATTTCTCACATTCTCTTGCTGTTTTTCTTCATATTTTTTTTTGTTTAGACAAAGACAGGTTCTGTTCCCTTGCCTTCTTTGAATCATGGCTCTTTGTACTCATTTCATTCTGATGTTTGCAGTAATCTTTATATTTACTGCAAGGAAAGAGCTGTCTTTCAGCGGCTGTGAATGTTGAGAAAGAACCTGAACTCAGTTCCAGTGAATATGTCAAATGTTTATCAATAAACATACAAGAAATAATTCTGAATGTTGTTTTATTTAAGAGCAACAATTAATATCTTAAACTTCTGACGAAAAACCCATTTTCATCGCCAGTTTAACATCTTTCATTAATTCATGCTGATATTTTCACCTACCTAGGTATACAGGTAAGAAGTTAATCTTACTAAATAATTCCTACACTGACTGCTATCTAGCAAAACAAAACTAAATATTTTAATATGTAAAAACTTAATGGAAATTAAACATGAACCCATTTATCTGAATAGTAGAATAATTGTGTATACGTGAGTCTGGCATGCATTCAGCACATCTCCATCCTGTGTGGGGATAATGTACACAGCTAACTAGTCAATTTGAACCTTTTTGTTTGTAATTTATCTATTTTTATGAACATAAGTAATTTATTATTATTCAATAATGTTGGAAAAGAGATTCACTGGTGATAGATGAAATCAGATTCAAAATCTTTTGTTTTTAAAGAAGCATGTGATTTAATAATAAACTGAACCATAAAAGGCTTATATTAGTAAACAAATTTATTTTTGTGGCAGAATTATCATTAATGAAAACATTAATACTGCAGTCTATATTATGCTTTTGCAACAAATTGATATATGTCTTAGAATAAGTGAGAAAAATATAACAAATGCATTGTGACTCGTGTTACAATACCTTATTTTCCGTGACTCGCGTTACATGTGACTCGCATTACACATATTCAGTGTCCAATACCACAGTATAGATTCACTAGATATAAATATAGTTTGTATCATTTAATAAGCTATAAAAAGAAGGAGGAGATTTATAATGGGCAGTCTCAGACTACCAAAGGCTGCTGTATAAAATCTATAATTTTTGGACTCACGTTACGCAAAAATCACCACCTCAGTGTAGAAGCACATCTTGAAAAATGCAGAACGGACTCAGAAATGTTATTGTCACAATACATGAGACTAAGGCTTAAAAAAATAACAGCAATTGAGCAAACCAAGAAAGTAACAGAAAATAGGGCTATAATGGGCCACTAATTATTGACATTTTAGATGAGCGTATTCAATATTGTTATCATTTTAGTGCTAATGGTTGAGTGTAGCATTTTCACATAAAGCATTGTGCAAATATTGAAGAAAAAAAATCCTATAACTTTAAGTTATGTAAAACATGTAATATTCCCTTGAAATTCAATGAATAAAATTTCTGACCATTTTCCAAATTTTCATTGACAGTTATTTGATAAGCAGGCTGGACAGTTGTTTGAGATAAAGACAGTACATTTGTTTTAGAAGGGAGCTCGACAGTTGTTTGAGATAGAGGCTGGACAGTTGTTTGAGATGGAGGCTGGACAGTTGTTTGAGAGGGACCCTGGTTTAAGACAGAGGCTAGACAGCTGAGATTTAGGCTAGTCAGGTGTTTGCGATCTAGGCTGGACAGTTTTAAAGATGTAGGCTAGACAGGCTTTTGAGATGCAGGCTGGACAGTTGTTTAAGATGGTGGCTGGACAGTTGTTTGAGGTTTGAGATGGGAGCTGGACAGGTGTTTGACATGGTTGCAGTGTTGTTGCTAGAGATATGTGTTGTACTACTGATTGAGAATGGAGGTGAGCTGTTGCTTGAGGTTGTAGTTTTTATACAAGATGTTAGCTGCACAGTTGTATAAATAAGTGTAGTGTACAGTTGCTTGAGGTAGGCGCTGTGTAGTACTATGATACGGGATCTAGATAATTGTTTAACATGGGAAATATGCATGTGTGTGACATGCCAGCTGTATTGTTGTGTTATTTAGATGTTTTACAGTTTCTTGAGATGGGAGCAGTGCAGTTGTTTCATATGGCAGCCGTACCGTTGTGAGTGATGGTAGCCACTCAGTTGTTAGGGATGGGAGCTGGACATTGTTTGAGATGGATGTTGGACAGTTGTTTCAGATGGTGGCTGGACAGTTGATTGATATGGAGGCTGGACAGCTGTTTGAGATGGTGGCTGGACATTTGTTTCAGACGGAGGCTGGACAGTGTTTCAGATAGGAGCTGGACATTTGTTTGAGATGAAATGGACAGTTGCTTTAGATGGTAGCTGGATAGTTGTTTGAGATAGTGGCTGGAGTGTTGATTGAGATGAGAGTTGGACAGTTGTTTGAGATAGAGGCTGGACAGTTGATTGAGATGGGCACTGGACAGTTGTTTGAGAAGGTAGCAGTGTTGTTGCTAGAGATGTGAGTTGTACTACTGTATGAGAATGGAGGTGTCCTGTTGCTTGAGATGGTAGTTTTTTGTATGAGATGGTAGCTGCACAGTTGTATGATAAATGTAGTGTACATGAGGTAGGCGCTGTGTAGTTCTGTGATACGGGAGCTAGATAATTGTTTAACATGGGAAATATGCAACTGTGTGAGATGGCAGTTGTTTAGTTGTATGAAATGGCAGCTATATTGTTGTATAATTTAGATGTGTTACAGTTGCTTGAGATGGGAGCAGTGCAGTTGTATCAGATGGAGTCGTACCGTTGTGAATGATCGGAGCTGGATAGTTGTTTGAGATAGGAGATGTACAATTATTTGAGATGGTGGCTGGTCCATTGTTTGAGATGGTGGCTGGAAAGTTGTTTGAGATAGGAGCTGTTCAATTGTTTGTGATGGTGGCTGGACTGTTGTTTGAAATGGAGGCTGGACAGTTGTTTGAGATGGTGGTTGGACAATTGTTTGAGATGAAATCTGGACAGTTGTTTGAGATGGGGGCTGAACAATTGTTTGATATGGAGGCTAGACAGTTGTTTGAGATGGGAGGTGGTCATTTGTTTGAGATGGAAGCTGACCAGTTTTTTGAGATGAAGGATGGACAGGTGTTTGACATGGTTGCAGTGTTGCTGCTAGATATGTGAGTTGTACTACTGTATGAGATGGGAGGTGTGCTGTTGCTTTAGATGGGAGTTTTTTGTATGAGATGGTAGCTGCCCAGTTGTATGATATGTGACATGCACTGTTGTTTGAGGTAGGAGTTTTTCTATTGCATGAGATGGTAGCTGCACAGTTGTATCATAAGTGTAGTGTACAGTTGCTCTAGGTAGGCGCTGTGTAGTTCTATGAGATGGGAGCTAGATAATAATTGTTTGACATGGGAAATATGCAACTGTGTGACATGCCAGCAGGAGTGTTGTGTTATTTAGAGGTTTTACAGTTGCTTGAGAAAGGAGTAGTGCAGTTGTATCATATGGGGACCATACCGTTGTGAGTGATGGTAGCCATTCAGTTGTTAGAGATGGGAGCTGGACATTGTTTGAAATGCAGGCTGGACAGTTGTTTGAGATGGTGCTGGACAGTTGATTGATATGGAGGCTGGACAGTTGTTTGAGATGGTGGCTGGATATTTGTTTGAGATGGAGTCTGGACACTTGGTTGAAATGGAGGCTGGAGAGTTGTTTGAGATAGAGGTTGGACAGTTGTTTGAGATGGTGGCTGGATATTTGTTTGAGATGGAGGCTGGACAGTTGTTTTATATTGGACTTGGACATTTGTTTGAGATGGAGGCTTGACAGTTCTTTGAGAAGGAGGCTGGACAGTTGTTTAAGATGGAGTCTGGACACTTGGTTGAAATGGAGGCTGGAGAGTTGTTTGAGATAGAGGTTGGACAGTTGATTGAGATGGATCTTGGACAGTTGATTGAGATTGAGTCTGGACAGTTGATTGAGATGGGTGCTGGACAGTTGTTTGAGGTGGTAGTAGTGCTGTTGCTAAAGATGTGAGTTGTACTACTGTATGAGATCGGAGGTGTACAGTTGCTGTTGCTTGAGTATGAGGTTGCTTTGTATGAGGTTGAGATGGTAGCTCTACAGTTGTATGATGTGGGATGTGTACATTTGTGTGATGTAGTTGCTGTGTAGTTCTATGAGATGGGAGTTATATAATTGTTTGACATGGGAAATATGCAAGTGCATGACATTGCAGCTGTGCAGGTTTACAGTTGCTTGAGATGGGTGCAGTGCAGTTGTATCAGATGGAGCGGTTCTGGGTCGCATCCGCAGCATAACCAACTCGGCTAGCCGAGGCGTCCAAAATGAAATATTCGTGTCGGCGGGAAACCTTGGACGCATTGGTGGGAAGTATGGACGCGTCGGCGAGACATTTTGGATGCGTCGGCATGAAGTTTGGATGTGTCGGCTGGAATTTTTGGACGCATCGGCGGTGAATTTGTCGCATCGGTGAAGGTTCTTTCGCCGATGCACAAATTCACCGTGATATCGTTGCCGATGAAATCCAATAACGATGAATTTGGTCGAGTCGCTCATTTCTAGAATGACATTGCCGAAGTTGTTAATATTGTGATTATATATATATATATATATATATATATATATATATATATATATATACATATATATATATATATATATATATATATATGTATATATATATATATATATATATAAACATACATTCACATATATATATATATATATATATATATATATATATATATATATATATATATATATATATATATATATACATAGGTAGGGTATACATAAATGCGAAATTCTACTAATAGAATAATATTTATGTAGATACTAGAGAGTGACTTGTCTCCCCTTAAAGGAAACTGACTGGTCCCGCTAGAGCATGCTGGGAAAGTCTTCACTTCGGCTTTCATCGCCAGCGAAGACGGACCAGTTCAAGTGACAGAATATTTGATTCATTGTTGGGCTTTTGTTTCTATTATTTCGTTACCCGAATATTCTGTTGTGTTACCACGATAGACTTCCACGGTGTGGTGAGTTTTGACTGTTTTATTCTTTCCTGTTGTCGCATTAGCGCATTTATTCGTGTGTCCTAATTCCATCGGGTTTGAACTGGTCTGGTAATGGCGTCGGCCGTCGGCACCCCTGGCCCCGGGTCTCCTTTCTCAGATCGTATATATATATATATATATATTATCTGTACATATATTATATATTACGTGTACATATATATATATATATATATATATATATATATATATATATATATATATATTATCCTGTACATATTTTACACTCATATTACATAATGTATTTACTGTCTTATTAGCAATTTTGTTTAGTGAAGTTAATTCAGTTGACGATAAATTGACTGGAGCCACCTTGGCGTCTGTGAACATGACTGCTGCAAACGCAAAACAAAGAACACCTTGCTCTGTGATTACTCTGCCTAAATTTGATTGAGCCTGAACAAAGGGAATCTAAGTAGGGTGTACCCTATGTAGCACAACAGTTACTACAAGGAAGAGTAGCTCCTCCCTAGGAGAGTTACAAGTACACGTGTACTTGCTGTTAATAGTGCAACAGAGTACACTGTTTGTCCGTTATTTTCTTACCTACTCAGCAAAATATCGTTGAATAATCATTAATCAATATGTTACATGTATCATATGGAGAATATTTGTTAAACATCAGCAGACATTGGAGAATTCTTACTCTTCCTAAATGTTTTGCCGAAGCGGTATCCTTGCCGAGGCGACCAATCAAAAACACTGCTGATGAGTCCAAAATATTTCGCCGACGCGTTCTAGGATTTCGCCGAGGTGTCCAAACATTACACCGCCGACATGGTAACGCTGCCGACGCGACCATTTACCGTGGGCCATGCCGTTATGAGTGATGGGAGCTGGACAGTTGTTTGAGATAGGAACTGTGCAATTGAGTCAGATGGGACCAGTACAGCTGCTTGAGATGGGAGCTGGACAGTCACTTGGGATGCAGGCTGGACAGTTGTATGAGATGGAAGCTGACCTGGTAAATGTGCAACTGTGAGAGATAGCAGCTGTATTATTTTATTATTTAGATGTTTTACAGTTGTTTGAGATGGGAGCAGTGCAGTTGAAGCAGATGGGAGGCATACAGTTGTTTGAGATGGAGGCTGGACAGGTGTTTGAGATCGAGGCTGGACAGTTGTTTAAAAGGGTGACTGGACAGTTGTTTGAGATGGAGGCTGGATAATTGTTTGAGATGGAAGCTGGACAGGTGTTTGATAAGCAGGCTGGACAGTTGCTTGAGATGAAGATGTACATTTGTTTTAGAAGGGAGCTCAACAGTAGTTTGAGATGGAGGCTGGACAGATGTTTGAGATGGAGGCTGGACAGATGTTTGAGATGGAGGCTGGATATTTGTTTTAGATGGAGGCTGGAAACTTGTTTGAGATGATGGCTGGTCAGTTGTTTGAGATTGACCCTGGTTTAAGATGGAGGCTAGACAGTTGTTTCAGATTGAGGCTAGCCAGGTGTTTGACATCTAGGTTGGATAGTTTTAAAGATGGAAGCTAGACTGGTGTTTGAGATGGAGCCTGGACAGTCTTTTATTATGGGAGCTGCACAGTTGTTTGAGATGGAGAATGTTAAGTTGTTTTTAGATGGGAGCTGGACAGTTGTTTGAGATGGAGGCTGGACAGTTGTTGGAGATGGATACTGGACAGTTGTTTGCGATTAGGTGTAAACGGTTGTTTGAGATGCAGGTTGGACTGTTCTATGAGATGGGAGCTGGACAGTTGTTTGAGAAGGGAGCTGCACTCTGTTTCGGATTGGAGCTGGGTGGATGTTTGAGATGAATGCTGGATGGATGTCTGAGATGGAGGATGGACAGTTGTTTGAGGTGGAGACTGGATAGTTGTTTGAAATGGAGGCTGTGCAGTTTTTTTTAGATGAAGGCTGGACATTTTTGAAAGGGAGCTGGAGAGTTGTTTGAGATGGAATTTGGACAGTTGTTTGAGATGGGCGCTGAACCGTAATTTCATATGGAGTCTGGACAGTTGTTTGTGTTGGAGGCTGGACAGTTGTTTGTGATGGAGGCTGGACAGTTGTTTGTGATGGAGGCTGGATAGTTGTTTGAGATGAAGGGTTGACACATGTTTGAGATGGATGCTAGACAGTTGTTTGATATTGAGTCTGGAAAGTTGGTTTAGTTGGAGGCTGGACAGTTGGTTGAGATGGAGCCTGGACATTCGATTGAGATGGGATCTGGACAGTTGTTTGAGATTGAGGATTGACAGTTGATTGAGATGGGTGCTGAACAGTTGTTTAATATGGTAGCTTTGTTGTTGCTAGAGATGTGAATTGTATTACCATATGAGAATGGAGGTGTGCTGTTGCTTGAGATGGTAGTTTTTTCTATGCGAGATGGTATCTGCACAGTTGTATGATAAGTGTAGTGTACAGTTGCTTGAGGTAGTCGCTGTGTAATTCTATGATACGGGAGCTAGATAATTGTTTAATTTGCGAATTATGCAACTATGTGACATGGCAGTTGTGCAGTTGTATGTAATGGCAGAGATATTGTTGTATTATTTAGATGTTTTACAGTTGCATGAGACGGGTGCAGTGCACTTGTATCAGATGGAGTAGTATCGTTGTATTTGATGGGAGCTGGACAGTTGTTTGAGATGGTGGCTGGTCCATTGTTTGAGATGGAGGCGGTACAGTTGTTTGAGATGGTGGCTGAAAAGTTGTTTGTGATAGGAGCTGTTCAATTGTTTGTGATGATGGCTGGACTGTTGTTTGAAATGAAGGCTGGACAGTTGTTTGAGATGGTGGCTTGAGATGGGAGACTTTTTGTATCAGGTTGACATGGTAGCTGTTCAGTTGTATGATATGGGAGGTGTACCATTATGTGAGGTAACGCTGTGTAGTTGTATGAGATGGGAGTTATATAATTGTTTGACATGGGAAATATGCAAGTGCGTGACATTCGTCGGTGGGAAAACATGGACGTGTCGGTGGGAAGTTTGGACGCGTCGGCGAGATGTTTTGGACGCGTCTATGGGAAATTTGGAAGCGTCCGGACGCCAAAGTGGTATCATTGCCGATGCAACCAATAATTATGAATTTGGTCGAGTCGGCGTCATTTCTAGAATGACACTTCGCCGAACGTTGTTAATATTGTGATATATATATATATATATATATATATATATATATATATATATATATATATATAAACATTCACACACACACACACATATATATATATATATATATATATATATATATATATATATATATAATATGTGTGTGTAAACATATACATGTATTGGCATGTGTAGCAATATATTCATTATTATACAATTGAAGACGTACAATCACAATATAATAATATACATTTTCGTAAAAGGAAAACAAAACCAATTGTTGTGGAATGGGAGACTCCTACTAAGACCAATCTAAATGGAAATACTAACGACAATGTTAATATTTTAGCAAATGTACTAGTTTGTACTTAAACTGCTGCAAAATGACACGGTAGATTTACTCACTCACTTGTAACGGTTCCTATTGATTTACGTGTTTGTCTTTATACCATATTCTCTTAGATGCCACAGAAATGAGAGTGAAGTGTAAACGGGCAAGTGTGAATAAAGAACATTGATTCAGAATCACACTGTTTGAACATCTAGACTACAATAAAGACTGAGCCCGTCGATCAAACCGATCAAACATTCACAAGTGTTAGCGTTGTTGCCTGCTTGGTCTGACTGGCTTCCCTAAACTCCTCAAAGTATATTTTGATGTTTTCTTTGATACTAGCATAAGTACACCTATGTAACGAGCAGATTGAGTTCTGAGCAGACTGTTATTACATTGTCGTTGAAAGCGTAATATATTTATGCACATATTTATGTTAATGTCACAATCTTTATTAGTTGAGGCAGTCAATATACCTTCAGCATCAAGCCACACAAATCTACAGACTTCAACACACTTCAAATAAGTTGTCACCTGAGTTTAAAAGCCCAGGGAAAACAAATTTATTGGTTTTTTTCCACAACCATCCACTTTAAGTCCAGATTTCTTGGCAAGTTTTTTTTGTATTCTCGTACTGTTGTCTTCTTTGTCATCTTCAATATTTCAATGTTTTAGTTATGAAGAAGTTCCTTGTGGATTTTTATTTAACACGGTTCTGTGTAACAGTCACAAACAATGTAACCATCTACCCTGACTCTTTGTAACTGCTTAATGTTGGGAATTAGACTGATCTCATTCCAGTTATATGAATTTCATCATTTTTAATTCAGCCATGGCTTAGTTGATTCATCCATGTAGAATATTCTGACAGGTCCTGGCAGCAACTTTGGTAAACTCATTGGATGCAATCATATGATATCACTTCTGTGAACATTTGGAGTCACAGTCTTGGACAATAAACCTTACCCATGTGGAAAAGAAATACTGTCTAGAATGTCTTTGAAAGTCCACAAAAATATTCTGCAACTGATCTTTGATAGAAAATCTGGCCTATCTTGTAGATTTATATGGATCACTGCTGCCATTCTGTGTAGTATCACATGTTACAGACGGTATATGCTACAAATGGTATGTACATGTTTCTGAATCCATAGACGGTTTCCATAAGTATTTTACAAAGATTCCATTCATATTTAACTGAAACATTGTCCCAGTGCTTGTGCTGACCTCTAATGTACTTAGGTCCCATTATTAATTTCTTGTTATGATTAATAGTGCAAGAGAACTAAAAAGGTGATTCTGTTATTGTAATTCCGTTACCAAAATGTAATTATGTTACCATGATTCCCACAAGTTGAGAAAAGACACACATAAATTGTGTAATCTCACCTATTCGTGGGTGTATCTAATACGATAATTTCAAGTAACTGTTACTTTTGATCATTTGTTAGTTCCCAGGAAAACTTTATGTACTTTTTCGGTAACGGAATTAAAATAATAATAAATATATGAAAATGTGTGACTACCCATATGAAAATATGGCTTATGCAGTACACGTTACTTTCTGAATTCTGCATACATACAATATGAACTTTGAAAATCTAAAAAATAAAGGTAAATTAGTTAAGAGTTAATGGTTAGATGGGAGGGGTTTCTGCTGGCCCTTGTTTTTTCATTAGTTTGTTTGCTAAGAATTCACTCCATTAGAAGCATAATCTAAAAAAATTGTAAACTGATGGCACAATTTTACTTGGGCCTGAATTTTACATATGTTTTACATCAGTGGTACAACTTTTATACTGTTTCAACAAGACTTATTTTTAGCAGTCTAGGCTCTAATACAGAATTGCCCTGTAGTGTTGCTTAAGAAGGTAGTTTTTCTGTTTGAGATGGTGGCTGGATTGTTGTTTGAGATGAGAGCAGCATGGCTGTTTGAGATGGGAGCTGAACAATTGTTTCAGATGGAGGCTAGATAATTTTTTCAGATGGAGACAGGACAGTTGTATGAGACGGGAGCTGCACATTTGTTTGAGATAAAGGGTGGACAGTTTTTGACATTGAGACTGAACAGTTGTTTGAGATGGGAACTACACAGTTGTTTCAGATGGAGGCTGGACAGTTGTTAAACATGGGAGCTGCACAGTTGTTTGAGATGAGAGGTGTACAGTTGCTTGACATGGACACTGTGTAGTTCTATGAGATGGGAGCTAGATAATTGGTTGACCTGGTAGATATGCAACTGTGTGAGATGGCAGCTGTATTGTTGTATTACGTAGATGATTTACAGTTGTTTGAGATGGGAGCAGTGCAGTTGAATCAGATGGGAGCCGTACAGTTGATTGAGATGGGAGGTGCGTAGTTTTTTTAGATGGATACTGCACAGTTATTTGCGATGTGAGCTGGACAGTTGTTTGAGATGGGAACTGCATAGTTGTTTGAGATGGATACTGCACAGTTATTTGAGATGTGAGCTGGACAGTTGTTTGAGATGGGAACTGCACAATTGTTTGAGATGGATACTGCACAGTTATTTGAGATGGGATCTGGACAGTAGTTTGACATGGAGGCTGGACACTTGTTTGAGATGGACCCTGGACAGTTGTTTGAGATGAATTCTGCGCAGTTTTTTCACTAATGGGAGCTGCACAGTTTTTGATATGGAGGTTGGACATTTGCTTGAGATGGAGGAGGCCAGCAGTTGTTTCAGATGGAAACTGGACAGTTGTTTGAGATGGTTCCTGTACAGTTGATTGGTATGTGAGGTGTACACTTGCTTGAGGTGGGTGCTGTGTACCCTCGGGTAGTTCTATGAGATGGGAGCTAGATAACTGTTTGACCTGGTAGATGTGCAACTGTGTGAGATGGTTGAAATAGCAGCTGTATTGCTTTATTATTTAGATGTTTTACAGTTGTTTGAGATGGGAGCAGTGGATTTGAAGCAGATGGGAGGTGTACAGTTATATGAGATGGTAGTTGGACAGTTGTTTGAGATGGGAGCTGCACAATTTTTTTAGATGGATACTGCACAGTCATTGGAGGCTGGACAGTTGTTTGAGATGGAGGCTGGGCAGTTATTAGTGATGGGAGCTGCATTATTGTATCAGATGTAGGCAGGAAAATTATTTGAGATGGAGGCTGGACAGTTGTTTGAGATAGAGGCAGGACAGTTGTTTGAGATGGAGGCTGGGCAGTTGTTTGATATTGTGATTGGACAGTTGTTTGAGATTGTGATTGGACAGTTGTTTGAGATGGAGGCTGGGGAGTTGTTTGAGATGGTGGCTGGAATGTTGTTTGAGATGAAAGCAGCATAGTTGTTTGAGATGGGAGCTGAACAGTTGTTTCATATGGAGGCTAGATAATCTTTTGAGATGGAGGCAGGACAGTTCTTGGAGATGGGAGCTGCACTTTTGTTAGAGATTGAAGCTGGACAGTTGTTTGAGATGGGAACTACACAGTTGTTTGAGATAGATAATGCACAGTTATTTGAGATGGGAGCTGGACAGTTGTTTGAGATGTGAACTGCACAGTTGTTTGAGATGGATACTGCACAATTATTTGAGATGGGAAATGCACAGTTGTTTGAGATGGGAACTGCACAGTTGTTTGAGATGGATACAGCACAGTTATTTGAGTTATTTTGAACATTGAGGAATATTAGCATTGACCTATTATAAAAAGTTTGCAGGCATACCAAATTCCTACAATGTAGGAGGCACATCCACAGGGCACCAGACCCCTTGGATTCACAAATGACATACATCTGTACATGTTTTATAAAAGGTTTGTTGAGAGAGTAAATTAATGTATATTACAACACTCATTTACCTGAGGTGATGAGCTTTTCCGCATGCCCTATGGTGATGATACCTCAAGTTCTGAAAATGGGACACATTTGAATTTTAATGTACTTGAAAAAATTGCAATGTTATGAACGATCACCTCCAAAGCTTCCAAATGCAAGCAATATCTTGTTATTTTATTACATTAATGTTACTAATAAATTAAAATAATATTTATATACCTATTTTTATGTATTAAATTATCATCATTGCTTAATGTATTAAATTATTATTATAACTATACTATTATAATATTGTCATTATGAATACGTATAACGAATGCGTAAGTGCAACTGTTACGGATCACTTATAATGCATTTACATTATATACCTATAGCTACTATTAGGCTAATTAAGCCTAGTTAATCTTAGGCTTAGACTATTAACCTGCTACATACCATATGTGACATAAACATTACATAGCTACAGTATTATAATCAATCACTGACATGTCGTAGTCATCTAATATAGGCCATAGTCTATGCCTGGCGTAGTCATACTCGTAGCATAGCCATACCTTGGTATTTTGTCGAACCATGGCATTGGCTGAATAACTAGGCGCTAAGGTTGAAGGTAAACAATAACATAAATTTTATTAACCAAAAAACAGGAATATCAATGACGTATACTCATATGCCTAAATATATATACGCGATTATAGCTGAGCAACTCGTAATTACTAACCTATCTGGAAGAACATCTGTGCGAACGCTGCATGTTGACTGTGTAGTCAGTGCCAGTTTGCCAGCCCATGGGCACGGTGTCCGTAGCTTGCAAAGCCAGGGCACTGTGACTGTCACTGTTCCGAAGTAAGTCATGCTATTCACTGCTTAGTTCCATATTCTTTCCCAATCATGCGTCGATGCTGTCTTTGTCTGCTTAATTTGCCGTGTTGGTGGCATATAAAAATCATGTTAGTGCATAAACTCACTGTTCCTAAACGTAAACAACTCGACAGGATGAAGGTCAATCTCGCCACCAAAGTCTCGTTCGCGTGAAGACTAAAGCGTATTCCGCTCAAATCTCCATTTCCATAGTTAGGTTTCGTACAGAGTTTCAACCGGATTCTATCGAAACGAAAATCGAAATAGTTCCTATTAATTTTATTAATTTCAGAAAAAAGAAGTCACATGTATGCATAAACCAACTAAGCAATCATTAGGGGGTATTTGATACCTCCGCTGTTTGTGAAATTACTAAAAAAATCGCTAGGAGCAAACGATTTTTACGCGAATGAGTGGAGGGAGCAGCTTTAATTCCAGAAATATCTCATTGTTTTAAAAGAAATACACAAGGTGATTATTTTTCATAAAAGTTGCCTTTACAATTACTTTGCAAGACCACATACATGCAAATGAAATGTTCAAAATATGTAATGCGAGTCATATGGAAATGCCCACTACTAGAAAATACATCATTAACATTTCTTCAACTTTGCTGCTATGGTTCTTCTTTAACCATGGATTTTAAAACACTACTTGCTTTCAAACATGAGATAAAAATATTCACATATTTGTTACTCATGTTATGTGTCTCTTTGTTTTAAAAGAAATACACTAGGTGATTATTTTTTCATAAAAGTTGCCTTTAACATAAATTTGCAAGACCACTTATATGCAAATACATATTCATGAAATGTTCAAATTATGTAATGCGAGTCACATGGAAATGCCCACTAGAAGAAAATACATCATTAATATTTCTTCAACTTTTCTGCTATGATTCTTCTTTAACCATGATTTTAAAAACACTTCTAGCTTTCAAACATGAGATAACAATATTCACATATTCGTTACTCGTGTTATGTGTTGTTATATGTTGTATATCTGACAATATGTACTAACATGAATAACATATAGAAGAAGTTCTATACATAAAGAATTGTTGTATTTATCCACTTCATCAAAATATATAGTATTTGGTTCATTTGAATATTGACATGGAAATGGGCAGATGAATCAAGATTGGTGTCCCAATGAACAAGTTTTACTATTCATCAGGAGGTGAAGTGAACTATGTTTTGAGCAACCCTAACTATCCTCCTCATTGTTCAAAAATTATCACCATGTTACCCTTCTTCCACACTGTAGGTATTTGTCTTTCTGACAGACATTTAGTGTACAGCTCAGTGTCTTCAAGGTGGTAACTTCTCCTGCTTTCAATGTCTCTTTGTATAGATGGTTGTCGCCTGTTGCTGTTCCTTTCTTCATGTCTCGTAGCACTGCTACTGTCTGGTACCTCTTTCAGGTCAGTGTCGATTAGGGTTCACAGTCGTATTTAACTCCTATGTAGTATTCCCCTGTCTGATTATGATCTTATCTTGACCATGGATTTCTCTATCCTGTTTGTCTAGGAGTGTGATCAGTCTGTCTTGGCCTAGTTTCTGCAGTCTGCTGACTTTCCTCAGACTCTATGATGCCATGATCGTTTCTTGTATGATATCTTGGTTGTATTTCTTGATGTCTTTTTTGCTTTCTTTTTGATGGTCTTATACATTTCTGCATATTCCACTCATTGCTTATCGTCGGTTCATCATCAGGGCTAATGTTGATGACAATATCCTTGAAATCAGTGGCTTGTTAATTGCCTTATTTACTCTTGACATGCTTTGTTGGATTATATCTTTGATGGTTTTGCTCTGGTGCCTATGTTGTCTAGTTCTTGTGTCTTGATGTTGACCATTCTATCAAAGTGTCAACTCTTGTTTATAATTTTAAGCCCAAATTAGCTTGTTGCTGTTTCCGTAAGGTTTGTACTTTTCCCTATTTGTGCTTTGAAATTTCCCATCACTGTCGTGTAGTGGTTTGGTTTCCCTGAAGTCTCATCAATGTCATATGTCATTGTGGAAGCTGATTATGTCTTCTTCTGAGTATAATGTTGTTGGTGCATATATTGCACTATCTTGTGTTTGTAGCAATTTGTTATGCACACAACAAGTTCTGCTACTCTGGGTCTGATGCTGTTTACCCTCGTTATAGGGTCTTTCCATTTCCTGTTTATGAGAAAGCGTACTCCTGCTTGGCCATTGCCTGCCCTAGAATGGTATTGTAGGTGGCCGCTTTGATTTGTAAGGTAGTGAAACATTCTTCTCATCTTCTCACTTCTCCGATTCTGATTACATATCATAACAACCTGGTTTCTCTAAGTTCTCTCAGTTCTTGTATCTGTTCTTTAGCCTACTTACCCTCTTTCAGTGGCTCTTTTTTGACCCAGAGATTCTTAGCACCCGTCTGCATGTAGTCCTAGTTGACAAGAGACGCCTCCTTGGTCAAAGACTCTTTCGGTGTCGCTGGGGACTGGGGTCATGGCTTTATAAAACTTTGCATGCTGGTGTTACTGGCCTACCTTTCCATGCTGGCCAGTGGGGGTTGGAAGGGGATACCATGCTCTCTCTCTCTCTCTCTCTCTCTCTCTCTCTCTCTCTCTCTCTCTCTCTCTATATATATATATATATATATATATATATATATATATACACACACACATATATATATATATATATATATATATATATATATATATATATATATATATATATATATATATATATACAAACTTACGTACATCACTATAAATTAAAACTGGCATTTTTCTTTAATAACATATAATTTTAATATGCAGGTAATCTATCAGTTTAATATCAAATGGGCAATTCTGTGTAACTAATATACTATAGATATGACACTGAAAAAATTTAACTTCCCATATCGAAACATTAATGCTTGTGTATTTGGTGTAATGAAAATGGAAGTTACTTTTAAATACTACTTTGAAATTAAGAATAGGAGGTATTAGAATGGTTGTGGTTGCATCTAAACTAATTATCTTTTATGCTTTCCCAAAATTCAAGGCCCATTTCCAGTTCAAAAAAACTTTTTAAATTGATCAAACTATGGCTGTTTCAATTTTAGTAATGGAATTACACAGACATTGTTAATGTCAGTAATATCAATTGTTTACATATATGTCAAGATATATTATCTGAAATCTGCAGTCTTCATCTGGACAGTTTTTTGGGTCGTCCAAGTTTGTTTCTGCAGGTGTCCATCTAATTTCTGTTTGGGGGATGTTGTCATCTTCTGTCTAAAGACAAGGCTGATCCATCTCCATCTTCTAGTGAAATCTTGTTTATGTTGTTAATGGCATAGCTTTTTGCGAGACCCGTCCACCCAGCATTTGGATGGGTAAAACCCGTTGTGGATAGATAGAAACATCACAGACAGGTGGTGACAAGGTAAACACTAAGGAGCAAAAAAGGTCTCTAAAATCATATCAATAAAGACTGTTATGTCTCAAAAATGAGTGTCACTTGTATAAGTAGTTTATTTCAGGTCAATATTATATTAACACCCACCTACCTACCAAATATGTTATCCGGTATAAAGGCGTTTGTTGGCGAGAGTATCCTCAATATATTTTGAAGACTTTTTTGTGGAAGGTAGACAGGTGTTTGAGGTTCAGTTCTGCCATCCACCAGCATTCTGAGCTATAGCTAGGAGAGTTATAGGACAGCTTTGGTATAGCTTAGTTTTGTTCTTCTAGAATATATTGCTGGTATCCAAACAAGTTTCCATCTGAAGAAAGTAGACCTACCTCTGGCAATTCCGCGGTAACAGAATTACAATTCACAACATTTATGTGCGTATATTGTTTATATTTTCCTATTCAAGATGTGTCTAGAATGGAAACCTAAACATAGTTTGAAATACCATTCCCTATACGAAACAGAGGTAGCTGTTAAGAAATGTAACAAATTGTAAAATCATGGCTGTTTCAATTTTGATAATGAAATTACACAGATATTGTTAATACCAATAACATCAGTTTTTAACAAATATCAAGACATATCGTCTGAAATCTGCAATCTACCAAGGCTGACAGCTAACATTAATAATAACCATATAACACGGCCTTGTATTGAATAGAATTTTATTCAAAATATATGCACAGTTCTTTTGTAATGAACAGGTTTTTGTTGGTAACAGAATTACAAGCCATTTTGACAGAATTACAAGAGTGACTATTTTTTGAATAAACCATCAAATAATGTATTCATACTTATTGTTACTCTTCTGTTTGTTTTCATAACACTGTATCTCTATAATCTAATTTTTTTAAACAATTATACTGGCTAATAATTATATACACTATTGAACAATGTATTTTGTATTTAATTCAAGATCAGTCGATAGCAATTATTGAACACCTGTTCATCTATGGCTCAGGGAGGATATTAATGTCACAACTTTGATCAGTTGAAGCAGTCAATATAATCATCAACATCATGCCAGACAAATTTACAAAGTTTAATGCTTTTCAAAGAAGTTGTCACCTTAGTTTTAAAAACCTGGGAAAACAAATTTATTTGTATTTTTTTCACAACCATCCACTTAAAGTCCCAATTCGTTTGTCAATGCCTACTGTATTCTCAAGATTTATTGCCCTTTACTGCTGTCTTCTTTGTTATCTTCATTGCCTAAAATTTGAAAAAGTTCCTTAGGAATGCTTATTTGACATGAATATGTGCATCAATTGCAAACAATGTAACTGCCTCCCGACTGTGAATCTTTGCATAGGTCTGCTTTATGTTGGGAATTATACTGATCCCACTCCAGTCACTTGAACTTGGTGGTTTTGAATTCAATAGTGTGACATTTCCTGTGGAAAAAAACTGTGTAGAATGTCTTTGAAAGTCCATCAAAACATTCTGCAACTAATCTTGTGAATCTTGTCGATTTCCAAGGATTACTGCTGCCATTATTTGTTGTATCAAATGCTACAGATGGTACGTTTCTGAAACCATCAACTGTTTCCATAAGTATTGTCCAAAGATTTGATTCATAGCTAACTGATATACTGTCCCAGTGGCTGTGTTGATTTCTAATGCAAATAGGTCCCATTATTAGTTTCTTAAATTATGATGTAGAATGCAAGAGAAAACAAAAATATGATTAACTTCTTTTTACTGTTGTCAACATATGTTCTTGCTTGCCGATATATCTCTCCATCAATTCTCATACTTGTTTGTTTGTGGTGTGTAAAGAGTAGTAAACCTGTAACAGCCTCCACATGCAGTTCATCTCAAAGGCATTGATGCACTTTTCCATCTCTGCTTTGACGGTCTAAGTTTCACAGCCATATAGGAAGACTGATGTTGTCAATGCTCTCAACAAACTCATTCTGACTTCAATAGATACGTTCAAGATGATCTGTCACGGTGAGCTTCAGCTTTGCCAATAATGGTGTAGCTTATGGATTAGATAAATCACCATCAAACGAAATGTAGTGAACCCCATTGGCCATTGGTATCGGCCAACCAAAACACAATGATAGTAGACCAACTTGTAATATTGTAGATAAATTTGTTTGTTTGTATTGTGTTTTATTGATGTTAACAATGTTCTGAGTACAATGTGCTGAATAAACTTTCATTCATAAAAACCCCATGTCTGTCCACCAGTCAGGACAATTGTAGTGAAGTAGGTGTCTTAGTGGATACTCAGAGTACTAATGAGACAAGTGTTAGTGTAGCTAGAAACAACAATGGGAGTTTGACCAGGCAAGACACAGAGGTGTTAATCCAGTCTGCAGCATGTCCACTAGTGAGGACAATAACAATGGAGTAGGTGTCAAAGCAGACACTCTGTGTATTACTGGGGCAAATGCTACAGAAGCATTTTGGACTACTGACCAACAATCACATCCAGGTAATAAAGAGCCCCTGGACATGTCCAATAGATAAAACAAAGGACCAGGGCTGGCTTTCTTGCCCAACATCTGCCAGCACATATTTTCTTCACCAGACTTTTATGTATCTGTATCTGTATCTTAACTGGCAAAATGTCCTAGGGACACATCACGCCAGTGCACATGGTGGGTCATCTGGCTTAATTGTAAAAATGTTGGATTAAACTATTCTGAAATGATTTTAGTGATTTACTTGAGACAGTGTTTGAGGGGAGAGAATTCCATTCCTTAATTGTTGTTGGGAAGAAGCTGCTTCCAAATATGTTTGCAGAGTATCTAATTTGCAAGAACTGACTGTCATGTTTACGTGAGGTTCTAGTGTTGTGTTGGATATAGTGATCTAGCGGGATATCTATAAGGTTATGTTCCATTTTGTATATTATGCTAAGTCTTTTAATTTTTCTTCTTGTTTGGAGGGTGTCCCACTGGAGGTCTTTAAAAAGTTGGGTTACTGTTCCTGGTTCTCTAGAATAGTTATGTGTACATCATATATACATGTTTTGCTAACTCTCCAGTTGTCCATACAGTAGCTTTATTAATGTTTTAACATAATTTATAAACATAATAACGGTTTGTTTTGAGAAATCACATACCGCTCCCCAAGTTTCTTTGGACTTTCACACGCTACAAGCCCCTACAATCTGCCTCATGGATGAGATTTTCCAACTGGGACACAAACTAACTATCGTCTGGTCTAGCTGTCACAATTGTGTCCTGCAAAGTTACTTTGACATCAGCAGAGTCTAGTTCTGTTGAACATCTGCACCCAGAGCACCTCCCAGGGGTGTCAAGACTCAGGTTGAAAGTTCCAGTCTGGAACATAGCTGCTTACACAACTTGTTTCATCTTAGGGCATTCATGAAAAATGAGTTGTACCTGACTTATATGTGCTGGCTTTTTGTGCAAATGTATAACTATTTTGTGATGAAATCATTGAACAAATACATTATTTTCAAGGAGCGAACAGTGTCTTTCTATCTGCGACATGAAGCTAGCTACTTATGCTTCTGAGAGAAGCTGAAATGGTGATAAATTGAACAGGTCTGCCAGGGAAGTCAAGTGTCAAGTGCATTGACCAGACCTGAGGATACTGCACTATAATTATATATATATATATATATATATATATATATAATATATTTGTGGAGGCCTAGCAAAACCAGTCGGAAGTCGCTTGGTGAATTTGCACATAAACGCGTCGTAAAGGTGTTTTTGGGTCACTCAGTCCATTTTTTGGTATTTTGTAACTGGGAAGATCGTTCTACACAGCAAAAGTTAACGGATTTATATTTGGAAGTTGGATTTGAGATGTATTAGTAGTTCAATTAGTTTCTATTTTTGTTTGATATTGCTATAGTTTGTGTCTGTACATATTTCTTATCTGTTTAACGTGTTATTGGAGCGGATTTCGTTGGAAAGACAGACTTCATGGCAAATTTCATTTCGTGTTTTTACGATCTTTGAAAATTCAAAGATGGCGGCGCTCATGGACGGACCGAAGCTGAACGATATCGTTCGTTGTCTGAACGCACTGGCGTTGATGAATATGCAGGATATTGCCAGCGCCGACATCATCAGTGATCTTGTGAATGATTACTTCATCATACGACCAATTGGCAACGATGAGAGCAATTCTGACTTGTGTGAATTCGTGGAAGATTTTGCTACCTCTTGCGTGTTGATTATTAATGTACATTTCTGCTAACAAACACCTATGACTTTTGGCCTATACCCTCTAAACTACTGTAACTGTGTCCATAAATAAGCAAAATATTTGGATAAATATGTGATAATTTAGTATTCCAAAGCTAAGATATACATCTACATTTATTTCGTAGTAATAACACTGGACATACAGCAGTAAAACATGAATTTGACATTTTCTCCGAAGTTTGACGTGTGTTCTGTTTAATTTAAAGTAACTTTAAAAGTATCCATCAGAATAGGATAATGTTTCCAGGACACTAAAGGTAACAAATACAGCTACATTTCCCTCACAGAACTTTATAAGGTAACTGCAACAGTTATTGTGTTATGCAGCATAAAGTGTGGTGTTCGTGTGAAGAATGAATCTTGATGTTAAAACTTGTTTTTCTCCTGCAATCAAGTGTGACATGTGTCCTGTTAAATGTTTTTGTAACTTTAAAAGTACCCACCAGAATTGGATAATGTTTTCAGTACAGTAAAGATAATAAACACAGCTACAGAACTTTATAACGTTACAGTTACTAAGTTATGCATCATAAGGTGTGGTTTTCATGTGAAGAATGAATCTCAACTTTAAAACTTGTTTTTCTCCTTAAGTAATTTCTGATAGGGGCCCTCTTTAAATTCCTGTAACGTTGCTTCTAGTGGGAATATTTGAATACAGTAAACAGTATAGGATATGTAAATAGTGTAGATTTCCATTTCTTAAATAAAAATGGAAATAATTGTTTGTCAATGTGACTGGTTTTCATAGGCCGCCACACATATATACATACTCAGTCACTCCACCTATATATATATATATATATTTATATATATATAATATATATAATATAATAATACTGTTTTTCTATAGCGCTAATTCCCGCATGGCGGATCGATGCGCTGTACAAGACATATCATTAATGTATTAATAAATATAAATGTATATTATATAAATTAGTATAAATCAAAAGAAATTTTGGTTTTAAGATGTACACTAGTAAACCTTTGTGTGTAAATTATATAAATCATATAAATCAATTTAAAATAAATTAAACACTGTTTTAAAGATGTATAGTATTAAACCTCTGTAAATTTTATAAATTAATATAAAATTAAAACTTACTAAATCTGGTCATAAATTATCTATACATCAATCTAAAAACAGATACACTAATTAAAACGTGTATAACAATAAAACAAAATTCTAAAGAAGTGTCCGTCATTTCATAACATTTGAATTAATTAAAATGTCTAATAAAAAGATAGATCTTTTAAACACTTTCTAAACATAGATAATGGTCCAGATGCACGAATGTTCACATATACGAATATATATATGTATATATATATATATATATATAACATATCACTGCACCCCAAGTACACAGCTAGAATACAGTCCACATATATATATATATATATATATATATATATATATATATATATATATATATATATATATACTTTGGAACTCAATATATATATATATATATATATATATATATATATATATATATGTGTGACTGTATTCTAGCTGTGTACTTGGGGTGCAGTGACTATGTATTCAAACTGTGTACTTGTGGTGCAGTTACTGTGTATTCAAGCTGTGTAGTTGCAGTGTAGTGACTGTATATTCTAGTTGTGTATTAGGGGTGAAGTGACTGTGTATTCTAGCTATGTACCAGGGGTGTATCAGCTGTATTCTAGCTGTATATTGGGGGTGTAGTGACTGTATTCTAGCTATGTACTGGAGGCATAGTGAATGTGTATTCTAGTTGTGTACTGGGGGTACAGTGACTGTGTATTCTAGCTATGTACTTGGGGTACAGTGACTGTGTATTCTAGCTGTGTACTGGGGGTACAGTGACTGTGTATTCTAGCTGTGTACTGGTGGTACAGTGACTGTGTATTCTAGCTTGTTTACTGGGCGTACAGTGACCGTGTATTCTAGCTGTGTACTGGTGATGCAGTGACCGTGTATTCTAGCTGTGTACTGGTGGTACAGTGACTGTGTATTCTAGCTGTGTACTGGTGGTACAGTGACTGTGTATTCTAGCTGTGTATTGGGGTACAGTGACTGTGTATTCTGGCTGTGTACTGGGGGTACAGTGACTGTGTATTCTAGCTGTGTACTGGGGGTACAGTGACTGTGTATTCTAGCTCTGTACTGGGGGTACAGTGACTGTGTATTCTAGCTGTGTACTGGGGGTACAGTGACTGTGTATTCTAGCTGTGTACTGGGGGTACAGTGACTGTATTCTAGCTGTGTACTGGGGGTACAGTGACTGTGTATTTTAGCTGTGTACTGGGGTACAGTGACTGTGTATTCTAGCTGTGTACTGGGGTACAGTGACTGTGTATTCTGGCTGTGTACTGGGGGTACAGTGACTGTGTATTCTAGCTGTGTATTGGGGGTACAGTGACTGTGTATTCTAGCTGTGTACTGGGGTTACAGTGACTGTATTCTAGCTGTGTACTGGTATTACAGTGACTGTGTATTCTAGCTGTGTACTGGGGGTACAGTGACTGTGTATTCTAGCTGTGTACTGGGGTACAGTGACTGTGTATTCTGGAAGTGTACTGGGGTTACATTGACTGTGTATTCTAGCTGTGTAGTGGGGTACAGTGACTGTGTATTCTAGCTGTGTACTGGGGTACAGTGACTGTATTCTGGCTGTGTACTGGAGTACAGTGACTGTGTCTTCTAGCTGTGTACTGGGGTACAGAGACTGTGTATTCTAGCTGTGTACTGGGGGTACAGTGACTGTGTATTCTAGTTGTGTACTGGGGTACAGTGACTGTGTATTCTAGCTGTGTACTGGGGGTACAGTGACTGTGTATTCTAGCTGTGTATTGGGGGTACAGTGACTGTGTATTCTAGCTGTGTACTGGGGTTACAGTGACTGTATTCTAGCTGTGTACTGGTATTACAGTGACTGTGTATTCTAGCTGTGTACTGGGGGTACAGTGACTGTGTATTCTAGCTGTGTACTGGGGTACAGTGACTGTGTATTCTGGAAGTGTACTGGGGTTACATTGACTGTGTATTCTAGCTGTGTAGTGGGGTACAGTGACTGTGTATTCTAGCTGTGTACTGGGGTACAGTGACTGTATTCTGGCTGTGTACTGGGGTACAGTGACTGTGTCTTCTAGCTGTGTACTGGGGGTACAGAGACTGTGTATTCTAGCTGTGTACTGGGGGTACAGTGACTGTGTATTCTAGTTGTGTACTGGGGTACAGTGACTGTGTCTTCTAGCTGTGTACTGGGGTTAAGTGACTGTGTATTCTAGCTGGTTACTGGGGGTACAGTGACTGTGTATTCTAGCTGTGTACTGGTAGTACAGTGACTGTATTCTAGTTGTGTACTGGGGGTACAATGACTGTGTATTCTGGCTGTGTACTGGGGGTACAGTGACTGTGTATTCTAGCTGTGTACTGGGGGTACAGCGACGGTGTATTCTCGCTGTGTTCTGGGGGTGAATCCACCATGTATTCATTCTAGCTGGGTAGTAGGGGTATAGTTGGTTAGTGGCTCTGTATTGTAGCTATGTACTGGGGGTGTAGAGACTGTATATGCTAGCAGTGTTTCCCTTGAGTAAAATTATACGCGAGGTGGTAGGATGGGCTGAGCAAGCACCAAAGGCATGATGTAACACTGTGTGGATCCGGGGAATGGCCAGCCAGAATTGTTTTTAAAAACGACCTTCAAAATTGTAGTATAAGTTAACTTACTTTGGAATAATTTTATTTTCTACATTTTATTTTGTGTATAATTTAGTTTCATCATCAAAACCTTATTATATAAGCACTATTATTATACATGTAAACATGTGAATTAATCCAACACAGTGATGGTGTCTGACGGCTTTGAGCAATGACATTAACGGTTATATAAGCAAAGTACACGCTTCTTGGCAAAGTTATGCATCCGAGCGAGAGTCCGCTCAGTGAAATTAGAGTGACATTGGTGCTTGCTGAGAAGTCTGCCCCTTGCTTGACAGGTGGAATGACCCTGGTGCATGCTGGGATGTGAAACGCTGGTATGCTAATTTTCACTGTCAAGGTCATTGTTAAACTCACTTTTATGATTGTTTAAAAGTGACTAGAGTGACAAGAATTAGTTTCCTTTATTACTGTGTTTTGATAATAGTTTCGGACTTTCACAGTGACATTAATTACAAAAAGAAAAATTTACAGAGGTCATCATAATGTGATGTTTGATTGTAATCATACCTGTAGGTGCGGTCATAAGTTTCTCAAGTCATTTTACCATTAAAGATAATTTAATAAATACCATTTGACATGTACTCATATGGTTAAAGACAGTTATTTTGATGGGGTGGTATTATGACAGGTATTTGAAGGTGGTGTCATAGGGTGGGTACATGTATTTGAAGGTGGTGTCATATGGTGGGTAATTGAAGGTGGTGTCATAGGATGGGTGTTCTACGGTGGTGTCATATGATGGGTATTTTGAAGGTGGTGTCATATGATGAGTGTTCGAAGGTGGTGTCATGTGACGGGTGCTTGAAGACGATGTAACATGACGGGAGTTTGAAGGTGGTAATATATATATGGTGTTTGAGATTTGTGTGTATTATGATGGGTATTTGAATGGGGTGTAATAATATGATGAGTGTTTGAAGGAGGCATCATACGATGGGTGTTTGAAGGAGGTGTCATACGATGGGTGTTTGAAGGAGGCATCATACGATGGGTGTTTGAAGGAGGCATCATATGATGGGTGTTTGAAGGTGTATATAATATGACATGTTTGAAGGTTGTGTTATAATACAGGTGTTTGACGGTAGTGCAATGTAACACATGTTTAGATGTAGGTGTTATGGTCTGATGCGTTTTAAAGTGTTGTGAAATGACACGTGTTTGAAGGGTTTTGGGTATGACATGCGTTTGAAGGCAACAACTAGAGCAAGAAACAAGAAATGAACGATTTAGACATACTTGTTAACAAGGGCACAATATTCCTCTACCAACTAATGATTTATAAATGTTGGCCGGGGAAAATTGCAAAACGAAATTAAAATTTTTTAAAT
>JAODUO010002188.1:0-35282 GCA_025642075.2 Ridgeia piscesae
TTGCGAGAGCTATGCTGCGTCCCTATCGACTGGCGGCTTCCGTGATTGTAGGCAACACGCCAGTCAAACCGGAAAAGGCCCTAGGCAAGATGGCAGCGCCCTGTGTTGAAAGTAGCTCAGTTTTAAAAAATATTAAAAATATACCGTGACGCTGTGCTTGTCAAATTATGGTGACAAGTGCTGTAAATTATATGTTCTTATGTTTGGGCTGTGGTTGTTCAGCCGCTCCACTCCCCCTTTAAACAGGCAAAAGCACTTGTCCCAACAATGATATTGACTTTAGGGACAAAAACTAGAAATGATCGAAGCTAGGCAACCTTTCTCATCGGAGTAAGCAATGAGTTTAAAGATCTTAAAGATAATACGATATCGGACAGGAAGACAATGCAGTGAGTTTAGAAGCCGCATATAACGAATAAAACATGGAGACCTAGTCTCAATCATTGCTAAGCAATTCTGAACACATTGTAATTTTGTGATGCTGTTAAAGGTTAAATTATGGTAGAGGGGATTACAACAGAAACCTGCATTGAATCACGAATATGATTATATAACAATAATGGAACGTACGAGCATTAGTTGTCTTTCCACCACACACCATAAACGTTCATACCTTCGAGTAATTGCATCGTCCAATCTGTGCCCGTCCTCGTTGTGTTTCGGCATCTGTTTATATCCTAGTGTCTGCTGACATCTTAAACTGCACCTTGTGTGCAGCTTAGTTGAGACCAACTGTCACACTATAGTGTGACAGTTGGTCTCATTTGTATTTGAAAGTATTTAAATACTTTTTAAAGTATTTGTAGTTTAGGAATACAACATATTTGTATTTAAATACTTTCCTAAAGTATTTGACTTTTTCAAATATTTGTTCAAATACATTGTCAGTATCAACATTTCTTTTTCACTGTCACATGTAATGCCTGCCAAACTGATTACCTTAATGCACTGCAACTTCACCCAACAGTGCTAATTACTGATGAAGACACTTAACAATAGGCTTCACCCTGGCCCTGCAGTGACCACAACTTTGGTTTGCTCAGAGCCAGAGGTCAATATCCCCTTTTGTTCTTTAGTCAGACTTCAATCTGGCACCAGGCTATTCTGGTTTCCTGGCTGACTTTGAAGTTGAGCCTTCCTCACAACATCCTAGCAATGATTAGCAGTGTCTCTTGTGAGGGCAACATAGCCATTATATTATTATGGATCTCCTCTCCTGGCTTAACATACAAACAATATATTTCGGCCTTTACCTCTTTCAGTCAGTTGTCACTGTGATGCAGTTAGCAATAACAATACTCCCTATTACGGGTCTGCCTGTCATCATATGAGCAAAACACTAAGTATGCCTATAAACTAGATGTCTCAGTATATGTGTTGCTTTTCTTTTACCTACATAGTAATACAAAATGAAACGTATTTGAAAAATATAGGAAAAAATAATTGAAATACTTTTCAATGTATTCATATTTAAATACATTTATATTTAAAAAAAAGTATTTGTAATTGTATATTTGTATTTGTATTTAAATACATTTGAATGTATTTGACCCCATGTCTGGATGGGACAAACACAGAATAGTTTTGGATTTAGTTTAGTTTTTACAGTTTGCCTTTAAACATAATAGACAGGGATTTAGCAGCTAACCACCCAGACCCAGTCAGGATTCTGGATGTAGGAAGTATGACCAGTCATTCACACCATATTGACAGAGCAAACAGTACAGGTGGGGCTGTGGCCTGGCTTCTAAAATTACAAAGCAAGATGTTAGGGGATGCTTATCTCCTGCAGTGCTTCCCAGGGACTGTCACAATATAACTTGTACTTTGTACTAAGCAGGAGGGTGAGGAGATGTGGCTTCTCTGGGAAGAGAAGGTATTGATTAGGGAAATCTGACTGAATAGTTATTTAACTGAAATGCTCAACAGTAATAGAAAATGAATACCTCGATTATTATTACATTTATTAGATTACTTCTAATATTGCAATTTTTATCTGTCTAATATTATTTGCTTGCAACTGTTCATATGAAAAAATTTAATCGTGAGAAGTAATCGTGAGTAATATTACTTTGGTAATGTACTCGAGTACGAGTACGATTACTTTGCTTCGTACTCGAGTACGAGTACGAGTTTTGTTTTGACCAATACAATTACAATATTTATATGCTTGTTAATTTAATAATTAAATATATATATATATATATATATATATATATATATATATATATATATATATATATATAGCTTTGTATAAGAATGCCCAATTTTTTAATAGTAACCAGTATTATGACCCCTGTTTTGACATACAATTACAATATTTTAAATGTTGTAATGTATTCTCAAGATTGTTACATTGCATTTAGAAGAGAAATTATAGTATATTATTCATATTATGTGAAAACAATTTAATTGGAGTTGAGGAAAATTATATATTGGGTATGTTGATTAAACGAAAATGTATATATATATATATATATAATATACATTTTCTTAATCTAAATACATATATATATATATATATTTTCATATATATATATATATATAATATATATATATATATATTATATATTATATATATATATATATATATGAATATATATATATATATATATATTAATATATATATATATATGAAAATATATATATATATATATGTATGTTGATTAAACTAAAATTATATATATATATATATACATTTTCGGTTAATCAACATATATATATATATATATATATATATATATATATATATATATATATATATATATATATATTAATATATATATATATGAAAATATATATATATATATATTATATATATATGAAAATATATATATATATGAAAACGTAATATAATACACACACATATAATATATATATATATATATATTTATATATATATATATATATTAACATCTGTTTTCATAGACATGGCCTAAGAACAATTATATGACATAATTGTACATTATAAATAATAAAAAAACTTATTTGACTTTTATTTTTAAAAGACAAATTAATTTTAAATATTTAATATGTCAACTTATATTCACTATAAAGATGACTGGTTTTTTTCTACAAGTCTAATAAATGTTTTCCTATGATTTTATATTCTGCATACGTTTGATATTGTTCAATACACATTTTCGTTGAATCAACATACCTGAATATATAATTTTCCTCAACTCCATATAAACTGTTTTCACATAATATGAATAATATACGTATCAACTTTCGTGTTACTAAATCAATGTATGACAATTTTAGGGACGCCTACAACCCACCTTAGATCTACGTCTTTTACATTATTAGCGCTTCTCTAAAAGTGCTCTTTTAACAGCTTATGTCCACAACAGTTTTGCTAAAACATATAAAATATTATACCGAACGATTTAAATTACTGGGGCCCAAATTACTTATCTCTACAAGTTCTGTGCGATTACGAATCATGTCTGGTGTAGCGGTTTCAATGCATCATGTATGCAGCTGGCCGTGTTTTGTTCCATGAACAATAAAGAGTTGTAAGGAAGTGTCAAACATTTAAATTGCAGCCGTTGAAATCAATTTGCAGACGAGAAACTGTTTATTATTCCCTCGTACTTTTTGAGATGTTAATATGATTACTTATTTTACCAGAATATATGTATGAGTTTACCTGAAGATGTGCGAACAGGAAATATGGTGAGCGATAATATAAGTAATAACGGCGTTTCTTAATAAACAAAGGAACTCGACCAGTTACAAGTTACTAGCCGTCGACATGTGTTGTCGTTATTGAATGATACATTCTTATAATATGCACTCTTATCATTGGTATGCCCATTAACACACAAGGTTAAGGTGATTACCAACGTTCTTGATAATTTTGAGCCTCTTGGCCCAGCCCCTGGCTTGGTCTTTACTTGAGTGACTTGACATAGTCATTCTCATAACATAATAATCAGGCTTAGAGAGACATAGGCTAGTCTGGCATAGGCTACATCATTGCCTTAGCCTGTGGTCAGACTACCAGACTTGGCATATGCTTTCCTTAAAGTTAGGCTAACACTTGACATGGATACAGTAGAAACATTATAGTTATAGATTATGCCCAAGTATATGATTAAGTCACTTATATCCCAACAATTGTGTACAATATGCCCCCTAAAATATAATAAGTAATGCTTAAAAATGCACAAATCATGATTCAAAATGTTCCACAAAGAGTGTCAATATTAGTGATAATATCAACTGCTCTATGTTAAGACTTAAATGCAAAACAAACATGTACATAAAAATTAAAATAAATACTTAGGACTATGACACATATCATCTACACAATTTAGAACTGTTACATCAATACAAATCCATGCATGTGTCAATACATAATCCTTCTACCCGAGAGTCATAAGAACCTGGAATCTACTCCCTCCAGAAGTTACAACCATACCCACACCTAACCCATTTCAACAAGCTCTGAATACCATCCAACTTGTTTCTCCAGCCCATCTCACCAAATAATAGCTTAGACGTAGTTGGTTTTTAATATGCACATATTATTATGTGCACTTGTTTTACACAATTAATTGTTCTAGTTTTAATAATGTTTCTTCCAAATTAATTTTCATGCACTCTTAGCACTGCACAACTCCTATGTTAACCCCAGTAGGGGCTTTGTGGAGTCTAAACACCCAAGACATAAGACATGTATGACTTGGTACATAATATCCATGTCACAGACCGAAACATAACGTACTCTGGTCTCTAGACTCTAGTAAATTAAAGTGAAGTCTATCCAAAGCAGTGGTGTACAGACAGGACATGACCATACCAAATACACAAAAGATGTGTTAACAACATCATAATATACATGTTCGTAGTTGGAAGTTGTACTATAATATTGGTGATATAATAAGCAAACAATTACTTTGTCTTTGATGCTGGCACATTTTTTGTCACATGCGGCATGCATCTCAACATCACCAATGTATAACTGTTATTGTGGGTCTTTAACATCAAATTTGTGATACGACAAAAGCAGATCGTGTGATTGGTTACATGTTTGCTTGACTAAACAGATGAATCCGTTGCTCCTGTGATGGGACGACTCAAGACAAGCAGTGGTGGAACTGGCAGTACGAGTCTCACCAGTGAACGCACTCCACCAGCGACTACAGCAAGCACCATGACAACGAGCAGTTCCAGCAGTGGCCACATGGTGACAGCATCATCTTCGTCCTCTGTTTCGTTGAACAACCTGCAGACGGTGGACTTGAAGCTGAGGGACTCACTGAGAGAACTGTATTTCTTGATTCATCAAGTCCAGGTTTGACTCACACTTCACAGACTAAATATTGGTAATATACTATAATTTAACTGTCAGGCTAGCAATTGTAATCTTTTCTTGTTAAATATTGTGCACCTGAGGCACCAAACCTTTGAGTGATTCATCCTTGAAATCACACGCCTGCATGTATACACAGTTACACACACACACACACACACACACACACACACACACACACACACACACACACACACACACACACACACACACACACACACACACACACACACACACACACACACACACACACACACACACACACACACACACACACACACACACACACACACACACACACACACACACACACACACACACACACACACACACACACACAATCACACATAGACACACAATGATATACACATGCACACACATACACAATCACAAAGACACACAATCATAATTATACGCATGCACACACACAATCACACATGGACACACAATCATAATTATATGCATGCACGCATACATAAACATACACCCAAAACACACACACACACACACACATACACACAAAGGCACACAATCATATACACATACATGCACACACATGCACACACATGCGCACACACACACACACACACACAAAACACACACACACACACACACACACACACACACAAGACACACAATCATATACACATACATGCACACACACACACACACACACACACACACACACACACACACACACACACACACACACACACACACACACACACACACACACACACACATGTATATCCATTAATCGCTCATTTTCAGTACAACAAATAATAATTTTTTTGTAATGTAGAAATTCATTGCTGAATGAAGATGAAAGTAGTGGTTGGTTTGTTGCAGGAGGAGCGTGCACGAGGAGAACACAATCTGACAAACATCACCAAGACACATGAGAGGATGCAGATTGAACAGAAGAGTGAGTGTCCTGGCCTGAACAAAGGGAATGGAAAACAGAAAGTTACATTTGGCTGTGTGACAACTGACAAGTGTTATACTAATAATCTATTGTGAAACAGATTCGTATCGTCAATTCCTGCCACTCGTTTGGTATCCCAAAAAATGTTCAGAAAAGTTTGATTTCACTGAAATCCAGTTTGTGCAACCAGTGAACAAAATTTGATGTGAGTTCCACTGGATGTCATGCTCAAGTTGCATAAGTCGTACTCAGAAATTAGTGATGCATCTCACACCATTCCAGGTGCACACGTGTTGGAGTGTTGTGGACAATGACATTGTAACTTTAGGCCTAATGTTATACCACAGCTGTCTTGTACAATGATACAGTTTGTTTCAGAGTAGTTGTAATTGGATCAAACTAAATTAAAAAAGAAATGTCACGTTTGAGGATTTGTGAATCAGCGAGTATAAAAACACATATTTTTAATGGCACACTTTTAAGATATGCTAAAAGCACGTTTCTACCACTGAAGGTAATATTTCATCCCTCCATGTATTATGACAGCAAGACAAAGTTCACTAGAAATATTTAGTAATATTTATTAATTTCGAACATTGTGGGAAGTCAATAGAGATTATTAGTTTATTATCGTTGGTAAAATGCATGATGCTGTAAAGAAAGTTTAATGAGTAATTATGAATGTTCCTACCCTTAGACTAGCATCCACTTTTTAATAAGCTATTTAATCTAGTTGTAGAAGCAGGATGCAGCTAACAGGAAATTTTTTATTTTGTGATGTTTTATTGTTAATGAAGAGGATTATTATTTGCAGTTTCACCGTATTTCAAGTCAAAATTGCGAGGACTTTACAACACTGCGATGCAAGATGCAGAAAGTGAATCACAGTGAGTTGCTGTTGTGACTGTTTAGTAGCCAGAACTCTATACATAACGTTCACTGATTAATATTCTTTAACTTATTAATTGTTTCTGATTATATACCTATAATTATTATTAAAGTTACTTTTATGGCTTATTTAACTGATCTATTTATTTTTACCTAGTACAGTTTAATTGACCTACTTATGATTTTGTGTACTGTGCCAACTATTATCACAGAGAGTTTAACTTTAGAGAGATTCATGTTGTTTATGATGTACAGTTGACACCGTCCATTATGAGACAAGCATGGACAATAGTAGTATCATATTTTGTTGAAATTATGTGCCAAACGTTTTTCTTTACAAAAACAAAGTGACGTCTGTATGTGAGAATATTTCTTTTAGCTGAATACAGATATTAACATGAATAATTGATTGTGATAAGGGCAAACCATGATGAACTGGCTCCATCTATCAATTGTTTTATCATGTGCATACGTACATAAAGTTTTTCCAGTTTACATATCCAGTTTAACTCTGCAAATACTTGTAAAAAAGAAGTTGCATATATTTTAAGTACTTGTATTTATTTTAAGCTGTGTTGAATTAGTTTGTGCTGTTGTATAGATTGGCAACCATGTTACACATTTCCTTGTGCGTTTCATATGGTTTCATTTTCTTTCAGATTGCTCAGGAAGGCCCTGGATAAAATCGCTGAGATCAAATCTCTACAAGAACAAGGCCGTGAGTATTATCATCCAGGTGTAGGCTATAGATTTCCTGATGACTGATGACTGTATTGTTAGTGTTGCTTTACAGTGTCCCATTTTACTGGTCATAGACAAGGAAATGTCCAAATATAATATTAACAAAATATAGTGATATGTTGTTAAAATGCAAACTGTATGTTTGTGCCTCTTCGTGCAGTGAGTTGATGCTATGCTAGTGCTACAAGTAGCAACTTGATGGTATATTAGTGTTACTTTGAGCAGTGACTTGATGCTATGCTGATGGCACTTCATGCAATGAATTGAAGGTATGCTAATGCTACTTTAAGCAGCGATTTGATGTTTTGCTAGTACTATTTCGAGCAGTGACTTGATGCTATCACTGATGTGATGCTAAGCTACTGCTGACTGATGTGATGCTATGCTACTGTTGACTGATGTGATGCTATGCTACTGCTGACTGATGTGATGCTATGCTACTGTTGACTGATGTGATGCTATGCTATTGCTGACTGATGTGATGCTATGCTACTGTTGACTGATGTGATGCTATGCTACTGTTGATTGATGTTGAGGGCTAGGGGCTATTTTGGCTGGGGATGCTATGCTACTGTTAAACCTGGATGGGGATGCCTAGGGCTAACTGTTGACTGATGTGATGCTATGCTACTGCTGACTGATGTGATGCTACTGCTGACTGATGTGATGCTATGCTACTGTTGACAGAGGTGCACCGTCCTAAACAGATCATGAGACGCGGGGTGCTCATGAACTTGCTACAACAGAATGCAATCACCCTACCCCTGTGGATTGGCAAGCCAGGCGAGAGGTATGCTTCCCCATGTGTGTAACATGGTACAAGTACATTTTCCAGTACTTGCATTTGTTTTTAAATGATATACACTCAAATTGTGCTGATCAGTTCTACTTCCCAAATATCAGTTACATTTTAAGTACACTTTTTCTTTTCACATTATAACCTGGGTATTTAAAATACAAAATAATACTTTTATGCATGATACAAGTATAGCTATGAAAAAGGCCAAATGGAAGATGTTTGTTTATTATGGGAAAACAGTGTATGAACCTTATTGGCACACTGTAATAATTAAGCGAAAGAAATGTGGACTCTGCAAACTGACGCCAAGCCAGTGACTTGAGCCCATACTAATCTCCTGAGCCTCAGGCTGCTAGAGCCCACCCACATTTCAACATATAAAGCAGTAGCAGTATTTCTATAAAAATGGAAATAAATTACATATAGCCAGCAGAGCTTGTTGTTTTAATTAAATTCCAACATGATTAACTAAAAAGTGCTACCTGCTGCCTAAAACACTAAGTGTACAGTTACAATAATCCCATATGTGGGGGTATTTAAAAAAATTTATATATTTTATATATTATAACGTGTGCCCCGACATAAAATAATACAAAATAAAATTTATGGCTTTTGTATTTGTGATAAATAACACTGAGTATACACAGTAATATCCAGATATATCCATCCTAATTATATCAATGTATTGTTATTATTATTTGAAGTGTGCTTTCGAGTTCTGTGTAGTTGAACGTTTTATTCACGTCTCAGACCCCCTCCACTGTGTGGCGCTGTCTCAGCTGAGCCGAACTACATTGCGAAGACTGGAGACAAGGTGGCAGCACGTGTACGTAGCACAGATGGAGAAGAGAACTGGATCTTAGCCGAGGTTGTGGCTTACAACAGCAACTCCTGCAGATATGAGGTTGACGACATCGACGCAGAAGAGGGCAAAGAGTAAGAAAATCATGTCTCTGTCACTCAGTTGTCTGTTGATCTTGAGGCATGTTGGCTGGCAACAGCTGAAAAAGTGACCACATGGAGTATTCAGGCATTCCATCTTATATTTTGTTGAAATTTTGGCTCACAAGTGAACCATTACGTAAACATTATTAATTTAAAATTTATCTGTTCATTTCAGGGATTCATCTGTGATTTATGGAAGGATAAAAACACTTTTATTTTTATAAATTCCCCGTGGATTAAAGGGATGTCATGTTGCAAAATAAAACTTCAAATATGCAAAATGTCTGTAGACATGGCATTAAAGTAGCATGTTATGATGTGTAACAAATTGTGGGTATTGGTAATGCACACAAATCACGACTTAGGTCAATTGACAGTCTAAAATTATTCGTGTAACAATAACGCATTGGATTTTATTACACACACAAGGAATCACATGTATGTGTTGCACATACATACATACACACACACCACACTCGCTCCCTCGCTCACTCGCTCACTCACACACTCACTCACTCACACACACACACACACACACACACACACACACCCTCGTTCAGCTCTCTACAACAATGCACAAGTTATACATATTTATTTATTTATATTATCTACTTGTCATAATTTTTATATGTAAATTATGTTTATTTTATTTTATCGAATGCTATAATGTAAACATTTCTGAACAGAGGACAACTGTTGTATACAAATAGAGTGATTATTATTATTTATTACCTTAGAAAGTATACCTTACCATTTGAACCATGACAATCCATGTTGAGCTACTAATGTGTTTTCCTCGCAGACGGCATACACTCAGTCGAAGGCGAATTGTTCCGCTGCCGATTTGGAAAGTTAGCCCCGAGACTGACCCAGAAGCTCTGTTTCCAAAGGGAGCAGTAAGTAATGCTTCATTCAAAGTGTTCATTTAGGTTACAGCGATTTTTAGTAAAAATAAAAGTAACATAACGGTAAATTCTTATATAGTGCAGTATCGAGTGCTTAGAACTGCTCAATGCAGTTTTACAATTTACTTTAGACTTGTTCAATCAAACACCATCTCAACTTATCTGGGAAGTATCCAGCCATGTTGCAATAGTCATATACTCATTCATACAGCTGAGTGAACTGGAGCGATGTAGAGTGAAACAACTGCTCATGGTTTTACACTGGAGCACAGGATTTGAACGCAAGTTCTCTTAGTCAAGAATCTGAATATCTACCCATGAGCCATTGTGCTCTACAATGATGGACAATTAGGATAGTAGTTATATAAAATTATATATATATATATATATATATATATATATTATACATACAATCACTAGCCGAGTTATGCAAAGTTGCTCAGTGAAGAAACGGCAGTCGCATGCATTAAAACTGTTGCCCGGATGAATTTTGAAAATATCTTAACCAATGGGCTTATGTTACTGCAGATAACATTTCAGCCAAATACATGCAAAAATAGTGCAATTTGGCCTGCAGGCAAAACTGTATTGTTTTATTATATAAGTGACATTATTAATATTTTAGCCAAACCCTTTCATACTAGATGATTTGTGGCTGTCTGCTGTCATTTCTTATAATACTTACATTATTTGAACACTGATAAACAAGGGATAATTACATATAAAATGTGTCTAATAACAATTCAGTGTATAATTTCTTTCATGTCATTTATAGTTTCCACGTCACTGTCACTATTTATGCCACTATTTCTGTCTCTGTCTGTCACCATTAGTAGTCAACTGATTATTTAGCTGAATTTAGACAATTTACATTATACAACAATTTTCATTGTGAGGTCTGTGTCATTAAACTGTCAATTTCTGATGTTCTTCATGTGAAGATATATCTAAAACATATGATGTTGTACATCACGTATGGATTTTTATCGCTGTAATGTATTTTCCAGTTGGGAAATGTAGTCTATTACATGAAGTTGGCACAACAATAAATACACAACAAAATTTGTAATTCCACCTTTAAAATTAAATAATCTATTATTACACTGTACATTGTTATCAATAATTACTGGTTAGTGCTCATTTTATACAGCTGTGTTCTTCACTAAACAACTATGTTTATGTCAGGTAGAATATGTTTAGTGCTAAGTTAATTTATTAAGAATGTCAATTATTTGTGTTATGTTGCTGGACTATTTTATCCATAATAATAACATAATAAGTTTATCTCATCAATCACAACAATGACTATTACAATACACAAACATTTCAAATTTATATTAGTTTTGAAATTGAAAAGGGCAAAAAGTGAGGCACTTATAACATTTGCCCAAATTACAAAGCATGTAAGCAGAAATACATACAATTTGTAGCATGCATAATTACAACATAATCTTTCTATTTTTAAAAGTGTAATAGTATTACATATAGCACCCAAAAAACTAAACCAATTGAGATATGGAATAACAAGTTGAGAAGTCCAATAGAGGCAATACATGTCAGTAACTTAACAAAACATGATCAGGTTTTTTTTACAGCAATGGAAATTTCTAGAACATTTCAGAGAACTACCTAGAGAATTCCACAGCATTCCATCTTTATGGGAGTTTTTAAAAGTTGGGCTTTGTTATTGGTTGCGTGGGTAGGCTTATACAGAGTAATGTTTTTGTATATTCACTGGTAACAAATTGTTATTTGCCTTGTACATAATAAGTGCAGTCCATAAATCAACAATATCTGTTACTTTTAAGAGATGTAATTAATTTGCCGAGATGTGTTTTGTTTCAGCTGGTATTGGCATTGTACCCCCAGACGACTTGCTTCTACCGAGCTCTGGTCCATGATCCCCCTGAACTGGTACGGTTTGTGGATTAGAGGGCATTTATGGGTGGCTACTTTTTCAGTTAAAATGTTTTTTAAATATTTATTTTAACACAGTGCATATTGTAAAGTCACACATAGGGTCAATATAACGGTATTTATAAGCACATTAAGTTCACCTCTATCATGAATAAAGTCACAGATATGGTCTATATAAATATGCTTATAAACATATTAAGTCAGTCATTATAGTGAATATTTTCACGTGCCAAAACTATGACGTCTGCCCAAGGATTTTAGTAATGCTACTGTTTTAGGAGGCTTTAAGTATAACAGTGCTGCATATATATATGCTGTTAGGTCATTCATTTTGATTAAAATTGCTATGTCACTGCTGGGTGATTGTATACACAATGTCACACATACACACAAGCAAACATGCCAGCAGATACACACATGCACGCACGCACGCACGCACACACACATGCACGCACATACACATAGTTGATTATACAAAAATAAAACTCTTGCATCTAGAACTTAATAATGTTCAGATTCAGTTTGTTGTCCGTACAATCATCCTTGTATTGATCATGTTTGCAGACTTCGAGCGACTACTCTGTATTATTTGAGGACACTTCTTACCCCGAGGGGTATTCGCCCCCACTCTCAGTGGCTCAAAGATACGTCATAGCCTGCAGGGATGACCGCAAGAAATGACCACCCATCTCATGCTATGACAGATGACTGTCATGTAACACTGCCGTCATGTCATGTGACACTGTCGTCATGTCATGTGACACTGTCATCATGTCATGTGACACTGAAGATGTAAGCATTCTCTTTAGTGCTAGAACACACGTTCAACTGAGACATCAGATCGTTCATGGATCTGGCTTTGGCCGTGTTACTACAACGTGTAGGCTAGACATGACATGTCAGATCGTGTTAGGCCGTTTGGTTTGGTGAACTTGTACAGTTAGTGCTGACATCACGTTCGTTTCACAAATGGAGACCCTTTAATGTAGAACATATTTATTTATTTCTGTTTCTTGTTTGATAATTTTTTTAAGGCTGGGTTAACCATTAATGTAGACCAAATAATTATTACAGTAAAATACTAACAGCAAAATGTATATTGTGACTAAAATTCTGCAAAACTCTAGCTCAGAGGTCATCAGACCAGTTGAGTTAGACAATGTGGACATTACCAACACACAGATGAGAGGGCCTGGTCAGATATGGTATGGAGGATGACAGGGTAAATACGATAATAAGATAAGATCTTAGATAATGGCAAATGTATATCATATTTCTCATTGACACAACATTATTGGAGAGTGAATTTTAAACAGTTGTTGCAGCGCTGAGAGAAATCTTTAATAATAATCCTGTAAATACTCTCTAGTCTATTCTATGCAATTGTGTTTTATGTTTCGCCAGTTGTATCCTGGTGGGTACCGAACTCTGAGTTCCTTGAAGAAAAACATTGATATCATAAAGAAACATGACCACTACATAAATACTCCCTGCATTGTATGCAAGCAGCACAAACTCAGGACAGCCACAGCCATGGCCAGTTGGTTGTGTCACTTTGATGGGGGTCAGAGTAGTTCACTAGTATAAAAATTAGACAGCCCTATTTTAGCAGTATACCCTGTCTTTGTTTATTACCCACATCTACTTGATTTTAGTAAACTGACAGCAACCACAAACGAAGTCATTTATAGAATTAAGTTTGTCAGTTTGTGCATTATGCAGCGACCACATCATAACATAATCAAATTGTTTGTTTCCTCTGCAATGACCACACCACGTACACAAATTGTTTAATCACTTTTATATAACCATTTGTATTACTAAATCAACTCCACTGTGTATATTTGCAGTAGAACATATTTGCCAAACTAGTGATGGAACTGCAAGATTGTTCATCCTATAACTTTAATTTACATGTTACTTTGCATATGTAATAAAGTGAACGTTGGGGATTTTCTCATTAAACTGAGGGGTTCTAATATTTCACAGATGTGTTCTTCACAGATGCTACACCATATTCATGGATAGTTGCATATTATAAACATCATCACCGAAAACAAAACTAATTGCTTGATAAATTCTTCTTAACTGATAACACAAACATTGACTAATGCGTGTGATGTCGTGTGTATCATGAAATTGTTCAGAATCAAAGCTTTGGATATATTGTTACATAGTCCACAGAGTATCCTAGGCAAAATAAGTAAGATCATGTCGATGTGTTATTACATAGTTCACAGAGTATCCTAGGCAAAATAAGTAAGATCATGTCGATATTAAATTTCCACGAGTATCCCAGCAATATTAAAAGATACCATTGTTATTATTAGGTGAAGCGTTCTAGGTAAATGAATGAATTATTGATGTACCATGACTTTTAATGACATTAGACCACGATTTATTTCCCATGAACAGTCCGTAAGAGTGATTGTTGTTTTATTTTGGGTATAATAAAATGGTTTAAACTGGTGATGCACGTTGTTTTGATGTAATAATGCATTATAATATAATTTACATTGGGAATAAAAACGTATGTTTAGGCAAGCTCCACAAGTATGCCTAGGTTGTAAGATGGGTCCCAGAAGTAATTGTACTTTTCCACTGATCCTTTTTGTCCCATAAATAAACAAATTTTTACTGTCGGCAGATAATCTCTGCAGGAAGTATGATTTAAAGTCTAAACCTGAGTTTTAGTTACCCTTAGCACACCTGCTCTAGGCCTGTGATCTTGTGTTTTGATGGAAAATTTCTCGCTAAGAGATTTAGTGGTTTGGTATGTCCTGTATGATCGGAAAAAAATTCTTTTTTTCTTCAATTCCTACTAATTCATTTTTTACACATGTTCCACAAGTATCCAAAAATAAAAATTGACATCAAAATATTATAAAATTTCAAAATATTGCAAATAACTAAGATCATTGAATTTAAACATGCCTCAGATACCCCAAAAAAAAGCAAACATGTAGGGTTTTTACACAGTCACAGAATCCTTTGGAAAAAATTGATCAAGGGGTTCTTACATTTACAGACTTTGGTAAGTTCATTTCATGTGTTATTAATAGTCCGAGTATCCCGGCAAATAAGTAAGATCACTGTCATGCGTTTTAATAGGTTTCCGATATCTGGAAATAAGTAAATCATGCATCTGTTATTACATAGTCCACAGAGTACCTGGAAAATAAGTAAGATCATGTCGTGGTTTTCATATTCACAGAGTATCCTAGGCAAAATAAGTAAGATCATGTCGATGTGTTATTACATAGTCCACAGAGTATCCTAGGCAAAATAAGTAAGATCATGTCGATGTGTTATTACATAGTCCACAGAGTATCCTAGGCAAAATAAGTAAGATCATGTCGATGTGTTATTACATAGTTCACAGAGTATCCTAGGCAAAATAAGTAAGATCATGTCGATGTGTTATTACATAGTCCACAGAGTATCCTAGGCAAAATAAGTAAGATCATGTCGATGTGTTATTACATAGTTCACAGAGTATCCTAGGCAAAATAAGTAAGATCATGTCGATATATTCCACGTAGTATCTAACATCATATTAAAACGATACCATTTTTTTATTAGGTGAAGCGTTTTGTTTAAATGATGAATTATTGATGTACCATGACTTGTACATGACTTGAGACCACGCATTTATTCATTTGTACAGTCCGTAAGAGTAGATTGTTGTATATTTTGCTATAATAAAATGGTTTGAAACTGGTGATGCACGTTGTTTTGATGTAATAATGCATTATAATATAATTTACATTGCCATAAACGTAATGTTTCAGGCAAGCTGCACAAGTATGCCTAGGTTGTGGATGGGTCCCATAGAAGTAATTCGTACTTTTCCACTCGCACTCTGTTTATGTCCCATGTAAAAACATATTTTTACTGTCGGCAGATAATCCTGCTGCAGTGACAGTATGATTTAAGACGTCTGAAACCTGAGTTATTAGTTAGCCATTCAGCACACCTGCTCTACTGTGCCGTGTGATCTTGTGTTTTGATGGAGATTTCTCGCCAGAGATTCAGTGGTTTGGTATGTCCTGTATGATCGGAAACAATTCTGTTTCTTCAATTTTACTATTCGTTTTTTCACACAGTGTTCTTCTTATAAGTAACAAAAATTAAAACCTTGACATCAAAATATTATAACATTTGAAAATATTTCTAATACCTTTATACATAAATTAAACATGCTCAGATGACTAAAATAATTTGCAAACATGTAGTTACATAGCACAGTAACCAATCCTTAGGATTGCTCAAGGGGCCTTCCTTACACTTTACTTCTGACTTTGTAAGTTCTTTCATGTGAAATATGTTTTGTAGTTCTGGCTTTGTAAGGACCTAACTGCAGGCCGCCTCTCAGATAGGTTTTCATTCTGAGATGATACGTAACTCATGCATCCTTCAGGCTACTTGTAGGCACTCTGGAATGGTATGAGTCTACTCCTAGCCTTTCCATATTCACAAACTTGTGAACACAATACTTCTACCAGTTCATCTGCTACAGCACCACTCTCTCACTGTCCCACTCTCTCTCCCAGCTGAGTTGAAAGTGCCCGTTTCCATAGTGTTATCTTTCACAGTTTTAAATTTCTCACCGCACTGAAAGGGTGTTTTTCTATGACATCATATTCCACAGTTTTGACAACCTCACAGAGTGAAAGGGTGCCACTTTCAAAGGCCATATCTGTCAGTAACTGTTTTAGTAACAGTTTTGATTTCTTCATTGTGTTGAAGAAACCCTTTTCGAAGTCATCAGCTTTCTCATTGCGTTGAAAGAGCCTCAGTTTACACAACCTTGTGGACTGAGAGGACTGTTTTCCAAGGCCTCATCTGTGACAGCTGCCACCGTCTCGTGGAGATGAAAGAGCCTCAGTTTACACAACCTTGTGGATGAGAGGACTTTTCCAAGGCCTCATCTGTGACAGCTGCCACCATCTCGTGGAGATGAAAGAGCCTCAGTTTACACAACCTTGTGGACTGAGAGGACCATTTTCCAAGGCCTCATCTGTGACAGCTGCCACCATCTCGTGGAGATGAAAGAGCCTCAGTTTACACAACCTTGTGGACTGAGAGGACTGTTTTCCAAGGCCTTATCTGTGCAGCTGCCACCATCTCGTGGAGATGAAAGGGCCCTTTTCCAATTGTAAAGGACCATTTTCCGGCCCTGTTTTGTCTCGGCCCCCATTTGAGTTGAACGACCCGTTTCCCCAAAAGGGCCCCAAGGCCTCATCTGTGACAGCTGCCACCATCTCATGGAGATGAAAGAGCCTCAGTTTACACAACCGTGTGGACTGAGAGGACCATTTTCCAAGGCCTCATCTGTGACAGCTGCCACCATCTCATGGAGATGAAAGAGCCTCAGTTTACACAACCTTGTGGACTGAGAGGACCATTTTCCAAGGCCTCATCTGTGACAGCTGCCACCATCTCATGGAGATGAAAGAGCCTCAGTTTACACAACCTTGTGGACTGAGAGGACCATTTTCCAAGGCCTCATCTGTGACAGCTGCCACCATCTCATGGAGATGAAAGAGCCTCAGTTTACACAACCTTGTGGACTGAGAGGACCATTTTCCAAGGCCTCATCTGTGACAGCTGCCACCATCTCGTGGAGATGAAAGGGCCCATCCATATTCAAAGCACCATTTTTGGCTGTTTTGTCTCGGCCTCATTGAGTTGAACGACCCGTTTCCCAGGGCCCCACTGAGATGTCAGAAGAACCTAGTCATAGTCTCCATCATCCAGTTCCTCATCTGGTGAACACTGTTGAAGAAACAACAAATAACTACAAATAAGTAATAATATAACAGAAATATTAATAGTTAAATAATGGTAATCTATGTGAAAATTATTAGTTTTTATGAAGTAAAAATTACTTTTTGAATTTAACACTTAAATCTCATTCAAGACATAAAGTAAGCTCAGATCATTTTAGAAGGTCACAACCCAACAGGGTCAGAACCTGTGCTGTTAACACAATAACTTTGTCCCTACGGATGAAATACACTTCAAAAACACAAAAACAATTGATTTAAACACATCTGAGCTATCAGTATACAGGCGAAGTTTATACTGTATATTTTATATTACAAAATAAAAGGAAAAAGACACGTTGAGGTGATGCTTACAAAGTACTCGACAAAGCAAACTTGTCCATCCTCCATCTTGATCATGTACTGCATGGACAGAAAGCCACGTGTGTCAGTGCGCACAGAGATCCTTGATGACAACATGAGGGCCTTCAGTGACGGCTTCAGCAGCGATATCTTGTACCTGTCAACAGCGATATCTTGTACCTGTCAACAGCGATATCTTGTGCCTGTCAATGGCAATATCTTGTAGCTGTCAACAGCGATATCTTGTACCGGTTAACAGCGATATATTGTACACGTCAACAGCGATATATTGTACCTGTCAACAGTGATATCTTGTATCTGTCAACAGCGATATCTTGTACACGTCAACAGTGATATTTTGTACCTATCAACAGTTGATATCTGTCAGTTCTCAGTGACAACATGAGGGCATTCTTTTGGCAAAATAATGTAATAATAAGCTGACAAATATCACAGTTGACCTGTACAAAATATATCAATGTTGAAGCCATCATCGTCCACATTGTAATGTTTCCTTCAATTCCTACACAATTTGAATGGAACCGTTATTGGACATTTTACAACGTATTTAACCATCAGTAATAGAATTGCCCTAGAAAATTTGTGAAATTATAATCACTCAGTTTTCTTCAAACAAATTTCAAACCTGAAATACCCTAATTTCTGTTAGAACCGGACAGTAATTTATTGAGATGACAATCAATCAAAACACACAGATTGACATGTGCCATAATTTGACAGCTATGATGCTGGGCTGCATAAAAGCATCATTTCTACTCACGCAACACCCAGGTTCACCTGTACAACACCCAATACAACCCCCCTCCCCCCACTCACCTGCTGGTCTGGGTTCTGGTGCATTGGAAAGACTCCACCATGTCTGAGTCCCTGGGGAAGTCTGACTGAAACATAGAAGACAGGATACTGAGAAACAGTGTCCCATTTACTACCATTTCAAAACTTAGGCAATTTCGTTCACCCCACATTTGCCTGTGTCTTTCGGAAGAGACACTAAAAGCATGTGGTCCTGTCTATCTGGTGTCTATACCAGGGAAGTAAAAGATCTTAACCTGTGTAACCTGTAGTGGACTCGTTAATTCAAGAGAAGGACAACTCTGAAGACCAATGACAATAATGGTCAACAAGTTGACCAGTGGTCATTAATGGAAGAAGAAACAAAACTGCCTTCAGGAAACAGCGGTGTATGTTTGTGTGTCGAGGTGGTGGTCAAAAGTGGAGACCTCCCAGCGAGTGAAACCAGAGTTAGCACCAGGTCTAATCAAAACATGGCTTTACTTTGTTGTTTCCTAAACTTTCATTGATGTCAATATTCAACATAATCAGGCTTCATTTTTTTAATTTGGAGGGAGTCCTGCAGATTTCTAGGTTGCTCATATTTGGGAGTCCACAAAAAGTTGGGAGTCCACATAACAACATAAACAATTTAAGTCCATATAATGCAGTTGAATGTTGCTGCTTTTTTCTGCAAGTCGTTGCCTCAACTTCTCCACCTTGCCAGTAGGTCAACAGTTTACATACAAATTTTGATACATGACGACCCCCACTGACACTTTTGTCTCTCACACCCCCTACACACGGCTCTCATGCCCCCTACACACAGCTCTCACGCCCCCTACACACGGCTCTCATGCCCCTTACACACGGCTCTCACGCCCCCTACACATGGCTCTCACACTGATATTTTTACCAATCTGTTATCACATTGAGCAAATCTATATCACCAGCAATCGAAGACAGCTGCACCCATGCCCACTGGCATCTGCACTACACATCAATTGTAGGCCGAGTCTGTTTCTATAAAAGCTGTCAGGTCGGGAATATGACACCCGACAGAACACACTCCTGTTGATGATCATAAACATTGTCTCTTTACAATGGATTTATTGTATAAAAACTATGGAATCACACGGACTCCTACCAATGGACAAACCCAAGGATTCTGGACAAAACAAGGAGACTTGGACTCACGTGTGTGCTACCGGCGTTGCCAAATGTTGACAGACGGAAGAATGGTTCATCAGGAGACAGCAGGAACTGGACCACGTCACTTGTCATGTCAAGGTCACTGAAGGCTTCCTTCAGGCACTCCGACTACAAACACACACACGACATTATCACTGGTCATGTGACATGTCACTGGTCATGTGACAAATCACTAATCACCTGACACGTCACTGTTAATTTGACACGTCACTGGTTGAAGACGTATTGAGGCATTCCATCTACTAAAACACATCATATCGTGACAGTTTGGCAGTTGAGTATCAGGTAAAACTACCAACCATTTCAGTTCTACAGTGAAATCAGTGTCCTTTGTGACAATTTGTTGTGACATTATGTGTAGCCGACCTGATCAAAAGAGGAACTCAAACTCAGCATTAGTTATTTGTGCTTCAAACCACGCATCATTCAGTTGCAAACATTCAGCAGAAACACTTTTTCAAGATGATAATCCCAAGTTACATGACTAAAAACTGGTTCTTACAAAATCAAACAACAAGATTACAATCCAACTGAATCCATATTCTCATCACTTTCACTTCCCGTGAATATGTGTAGACTTCACCTTCATTATGATCTTGTTAACAACATTTGTGCTGCAGAAGTTGAAGTCAAGAGTTTCATCAGGCTCCATGGTCTTGATGCTGCAATCAGTGAGCACTCCTCCGTCCTCCAGCCTGTTGAATGCATTTAAATGCCACCGACTCAGTAGTTGCTTTTAAAGACTTGCAGCCTAAAGTATTTGTATTTAAATACATGTTAAACGTCAAAAATAAAATATACTTACCAAATTATTTTTTCTTCAAATCAACATTTCTCTCTCATTTCTACTTCGCATTTCATCCTGGGTGTTAATGGACAGTGTTTTACCTGCTTATTTAATGATGAATCATTTCAACTTACGCCAGTATTTTTTCCTGTGCATGACGCATGGAGGTGCAAAGAGAAATAGAAAATATTAGAAAGGTATTTGCATTTGCCCAAAAGATGTATTTGCATTTGAAGTATCAATTTAGTATTTGCATTTTCAATGTAGTTGATCGAATTTCTGGACCGTCAAGGTCAGGACAGTGTCAAACGATGTCAGTTATTCTTAAGCTTAAAATAAGTAATACTAAAATAGAATTTAATTTTGGACATCGGTAAATCACTGTAAGTAACATACCTGTATAGCAATGATTTATAACGCTTTCAAAAGAATAACGATGTTAATGTTTAAAATTTTTATTTCACTAAATTGCACTACCTCTTACCCCGTATGGTTTGACACTGCCATGATTGTAACAAGTCCCCAGTGTCCTTGGAATAAAACCTTTACGTAATATCTACGTAAAAGACATTATAAAATATTGGGGAGGAAATATATATGTCAAATGTACCTGCAACGAACTGTGTATAAGTGTATAAGCAAGACATACTTCCCGTTCCAGAAAATGCGATACTACTGATAGTACTTTAAATACTATAGAGACGGGATGAGACATACATGAGAATGAGAGGACTTCCGTAGCCAGCATATGCCATCTTCAGTGCAGTCACAGAGCCAGGCAGTGAGTTATTACCAAAGATGTTCAGACACTCCTGGAATACAAGGAACACGGCTGGACTTAGTTTCTACTGAAACACACAGTGTGATGATTTGTACTACAAAATATTATGACTTAGTAGTACTAACATCTATTCCATGTAACAACTAAGAGCCTCGCTGCCCAGATGTGTTTTTAATAAACAAAAGTTGTGTTTGAATTTAGACAGGTTGTGTTGAGTGGCACATATAAATGGTCTCTTTGAATGTATTGTCCTATTAGTAGCACAGTGAGGTTAGGTTGACTTTGAATGTGGTTGTCCTACCAGTAGAATGGTGGGGTTGACTTTGAATGTGGTTGTCCTACCAGTAGAATGGTAGGGTTGACTTTGAATGTTGTTGTCCTACAAGTAGAACGGTGAGGTTGACTTTGAATGTAGTTGTCCTACCAATAGAACAGTGAGGTTGACTTTGAACGTAGTTTGTTCTTCCTTCAGTGTGTACTCCAGGAAGAGTCCAGCCTGGATGAATGCATTAGCCTGGACACATTTTGCATCTTCTACTGTCACTTTGAGTCCATTCGGACTTGCAAAAACAATCGCTGTCTGCAACAGAATTTTGCCATTCAAATGCAGTGTTTTTGTGGTACATGTGACAAGCTGCACTAACTGGCCTTAACAAGATACATTTTGGCAGTAACAGAGCTACAAACATCATACGAAAGCACAACGGTTCTGTTGTCCAAGCGTTGGATCCAAGATTTGGGATACTCCATTCGTACTGGTTTGAGACGTCTGTGTGTGGGGGGTCAATGTTTCTGTTATTTTGACTGTTATATCGGCTGTAAGAACATTCCAGCGAATGATCTTGGAAGAAGGAATGGCTGTAGGTGGGAATGGGATGGTCACATTTCATGCAGTGCCAGGACCAGGAGCTGTTACAGAGGGTTATATTGATCCCGGCTAATGTCACAACATTTACTGTCAATTATTGTCAGAGGTATACACATATGGAACGGTCTAGCAAATGAGATAACACAGTTGCCAAGTTTCCAACAATTTAAGAAAAGATTAAAGTCAACGTTACTTTCTTTGTATTTATGAATAGTTAACACAATGAAAAAAAATACCATTACTGTTGCTTTTTATTCAACCATGTAACTCTTATTACAACTACAGTCGCACCTCGCTATAACGCGCCTCGCGAATTGGATATAACATGGTCAGTCGTGTACCCCAAATTTCTGCCGCCAGGGGGAAATGGGTGCTACAGCTACAGTAACAATAACGCTGTAATTAACTGTCACTTATTTTATGAAGTCCTCATGTTTGTCTTGTACAGGTGTTTCTAGAAACAATTTAATGATATTAAGAAATTTAACACAGAACTACAACTGCGTTGCTGAGTTCATTGTTTGTTGTGCCCAGGCTTTTGCTCTGCCATCGGCTTTGCAGACCAATCCGGTCGTTTTTCAAACCGATCTATTGTGTAACGAGCGCTTGGTTTCCCTAGTGATGTCTTAAGTGTTTGTTTAAAACGTGACCAATTCCTTTGATTGCATTTAATTAACTTTAGGCACAGTAAATTTGGTGCAAAGCATTGTTTGTTTGCTCGATATCAATCGCGATTGGCTTCCGTGAACGGGCGCTATCGCTGGTTTGTAAATGACAATTAAATTGCTTACGAATCGGGCGATGACAAACAATAATTATGGTATTGAAATGGCAGGCTAACAGTTATGTTATCACTACGTGTACGAAAAACATTTCCTTGTGCGCAAATATATAAATTCGTCAACTGCGTATGAACCGCAGTAGCCTCGAACCACAGTGAATTGCATAATAAACTGACACAGTAAATGTGCGATTTAAATTATATTTTGGGATTGATTGAAAGATTAAATCAAGCCAATAGTGAGCGCAACTAGTACAGGTGTGTACAGGTATTAATATTTGACCAACTTTGGCAACATTCAATTCATTTGTGCATTTCGGCTACTGAGTTCAAGGTTATTTTAGACCGCAACAGCATCACTGTGTTATTGTTCCGCCTCAGTTCGCATCGCCAGACGAGGCATGTTGGCTCTGTATTTATTTTAAATAATCATTCGCAAGTTTTACTCAGTTCAACATTCGACAGTGTATATTATTTTAACGTAATACACATTTACGTTGGTTGTCAATGTCAATTAGTTTCATAAATCACACACAGACTACGCAACCAGTACATTGGCTTCGGTTGCTGTTGTGGCGTTTTGGGGATGGTGGCGCCCCTGGCGGAATATAATCTATAACGCGGTTCCATTTCGTGGACCCCAACTACCGCGTTATAGCAAGGTACGACTGTACTATGCATTTTAGTTGAAAAGGGCATAGTGCCTTACAAGTCATATGACTTCTGCTATGTCCCTTTAACAGCAGCAGCGATTCACCAATCATGGAATTGTATTATCTTTACCATTATATATTGTATTATTTTCCCTATAATATGTTGTATATTCCTGTGTTGTTGTTAACTAAACTTTCATTCATTTGTTTGTTCGTTCATTCATTCATTTAATGTGCACTTGTTGATTGCACTGGTCGCAGCAGACTGCAGGATTGTTTCAAAATCCACAGGGATGTAACTGGACCGGGGTTGGTCTGGATGTCCCCACAGATGAGTAGTGGGACTAGATGACATGATTTGTGTCCTGATGTAGGGACTGCATAAGCTAGTTTGGTGTAGTACCTGCCACGGGAGACTCTGGTGAAGGCTAGTGACAATCTACTACTTTGTCTCAATCAAACAACAAGCCCGGGCCTGTCATCTGACAGCAGAACACTGAATTTAGATCATCTGGAAGTAGGGTATGGTCCTGGTGAATATGGATATGAATGCACTAAAGAATCAGAACTACCAGTGGTGGGCCCATTTTGGGTGGCACCAACATTTTATTTGTTTCTGCCAGATTATAATTCGGACTTCTATGAATGAAGCCAAGACATAAATGAAATAAATTCTTAAATTGCAGTACCGGTACTTGTTAAAACGCCGTTCTACTACCAGGTATTTAGCTAATAATCTAGGCTAGCGCTGGGCCAACTTACAAGCATTCTCCCTTTTTTGATTGATTGATTTATTTATTTAATATAAAATGTAAAACATTGTACACATATGCATAATATATAAATACAAGGTACATTTAAATATTCGGATAACACAAAAAGTGCACGCACTTATTTCCATTGTGGTCCTTGACATACACATGACAGACACTGACAGAAATGACAAATATAACATACTAAAACAACCATAATAAATAAGTGATATAAATAATTACTAATATATGTAAATGACATTGATAATTACAATATAAAAAGTATGGAAATATCTCCTGATTAGAAACACTTTGTAAAACCTTGCTATTTATTTAAAAAAAATTATAAATTAATAATAAAAGTTAAAAATTGCATCATCAATTAGGATTAATAATAAATAAATGAGCTGGCTTCCTGATCATTAAGACAACTGAACAAAAACTGCTTCAGTAGACATTTAAATTGCCTCATGTTCTGAACACTTTGTATGGAAAATGGCAATTCGTTCCAGGCATGAATTCCTGTGTAGTAAAAGAAGGTTTGCCCAAATGATTTAACATACAGCACACGAAGAGACATCAAGGCAGTTTTACTCTATGGATCAGAGACATGGCGAAGTACACAGAAGACACTAAAAAGAATACAGACCTTCATCAACAAATGCCTGCGTAGATTGTCAGATTAGAGATCGCTTCACCGATTTCAACTGATTGTTGACGTCCATATAAATATGATTTAAACCAGGCTCTAGCAGATTCATGAAGTCCTATTGCTTCCAGTTTATGAAACATAATCTTATGATTTACTGTATCAAATGCCTTCTGAAGGTCAAGTAGCACCATGCCTACATAATTACCTTTATCTTGCTCTTGTTTTATGAAGTCAGTGAGATATATTAAACATGTTTCAGTAGAATAAGAGGATCTAAAGCCTGACTGATGTTCATACAGTAGCTGATGTGTTTGGAGATATGCATTTAATTGTTGATAGACTATCCTCTCAAATAATTTTGAGAGCGTATTTAAAACCGAGATCGGTCTGTAATTACCGGCTTCCATTTTACTATTCTTTTTTTAAATGGGCATCACCTTAGCAGATTTAAGATTTTCAGGGATTTTGCCAGTGGACAATGATAAATTTAAAATATGTGCTAAAGGTGACACAATGAGCTTGGCACCATCCGTAATGAATCTGGGTGACAATAGGTCCAATCCAGTTGCCTTGCTCGAATTTAGTTTACATAAAATACTGAGTACGTTGTTCTCACTGACTTCATTAAAACAGAAGCTATTACTTGTTACACCCAGTGACCTGTAGAAGTCTTGAAAGTGTTGCTTCTCATATATACCATTACTAGGTGGAAGTTGGTTAACCAGTGTTGAGGCTACATTAGAAAAGTAGTCGTTGAAATGTTCAGATACTAGTGATTTGTCAAAACAGATGCTATTGTCAATGTTTAGTCCTATGCTTCCTGGTTTACAGTTACACTGAGTTGAAGTTCCGAGGCTTTTCAGCAGTTGCCATAATTTTGAAGGTTGTTGTTTGAATTCATCAGTTTTATTAGCAATGAAGTCTGATTTGGCCTGTTTCTTCTTATATTGAACCTGATTATGAAGGTAAGTGAATTTTCCATGCCAACTGATGTCTTTGGTCTTTTTAATTTGGTAAAAGCCCGATCTCTTTCATGGATCAGGTGCAGTATCTCACCCGTCATCCAAGGGGCGGTACGTTGTTTGATACGGACATATTTCAAGGAAGCGATGTTATCAATAACGGCCATCAGCTTAGTAGATTTAAAAAGATAAAAAGCCTCATATACAAAGTTTGAATCTAGGGCAACCTGCCAATCTACCTCGTGCAGTTCCCTTACATAGATAGTGCTTTATTTCGGTTTACTGTTGATTGTGTACTGTTTACTGTTCTTCTGTGAATGATAATGTGTAAGAGCCCTGAGTTTTAATTTTTACAGTTGCGCTATAGATGAACTATCCATTATTATTACTTGTTTGTTTTACAGACAATTTAGGCGATTGCGTGTCGTTAAAGTGAGGTTCGCGACTGCTGCGTGAAATTCTATGGGTTTTCTATTTTAGTATTATGTCGTGGGATCATACCAAATGCGATAGAACTTTTCTGTGGAACGGCCGTGGGCGATATTCGGTACACTCAAAACTTACATCTTTGAAATGGATCGCTTTGAGAATGTTTGACATATTTCGGGCATTGTCCATTCTTGCCACCAATACGCCGGTGTTGTCGTCGTCTGCTTCTTGTGCTGACAATGACATTTCAGATAATTAATTCATTAACAACCGTAACAATTTCAGTGCACTACGATAAAATTAGCCGGTGCGTCGTTACCCTCAGTTACCCCAGGCGCCGTGAGGTGGCAGCACGTTTTAGGCTAGAGCGGCCTTACCCCAGGAATTATTACCCCTATATAATAGTCATGCTCGGCTGCATAACTTCGCAGAGTCTAGTAAAACACGGTCGTGGGTGAACATTTATGTTTTGCTTATGTAACCCTTATGTAGCACCACTGCTTGAAGCTGTCAGGCGGCATCACTCTTTTGGATTAATTCGCTGTTTTACATGCATGCATGTACGTATAAGTAATAATAATATATCTATCTATATATGTGCATATTTTCATTTATGTTTGTTATGTTTGAGATGACCCCTCCGTGAGGTGACACGGTCCTCCGTGAGGTGACCTTCCGTGGGGTGATCCTTTGTGAGGTGATATTCCGTGAGGTGACCCCACTGTGAGGTGACCCTCCGTGAGGTGACTCTATATCTATCTATCTAGATCTGCCTGCCTGCCTGCCTGCCTGCCTGCCTGCCTGCCTGCCTGCCTGCCTGCCTCTTCCTCTCTCTCTAGCTAGCTCTATATAGCTCTATCTAGCTCTAGCTAGCTCTATCTAGCTCTATCTAGCTCTATCTGTCTATCTATCTGTCTATCTGTCTATCTGTCTATCTGTCTATCTATCTATCTATCTATCTATCTATCTATCTATCTATCTATCTATCTATCTATCTATACACACACACACACACACACACACACACACACACACACACACACACACACACACACACACACACACACACACACACACACACACACACACACACACACACACACACACACACACACACACACACACACACACACACACACACAACACACACACACACACACACACACACACACACACACACACACACACACACACACACACACACACACACACACACACACACACACAGTGTATAATATATGCATTTGACAACGAAACTAAATGATAAAATATCTATAAAAAAATATAAAATATAAAATATAAAATAAAAAATGAGAAGAAAAAGTAACAACGACGAATGTTAATTTCTGTTTGTTTGAGGTGACCATCTGTGAGGTGACCCTCTGTGGTTTGACCCTCCGTGAAGTGACCCTCTGTAAGGTGACCCTCTGTGAAGTGACCCTCCGTGAAGTGACCCTCCGTGAGGTGACCTTCTGTAAGTGACCCTCCGTGAAGTGACCCTCTGTGAGGTGACACTCTCTGAGGTGACCCTCCGTGAAGTGACCCTCTGTAAGTGACCCTCCGTGAAGTGACCCTCCGTGAAGTGACCCTCTGTGAGGTGACCCTCCTGTGAAGTGACCCTCTGTGAGGTGACCTCTCTAGTGACCCCAGGAATGACCCTTTGTGAAGTGATCCTCCGTGAAGTGACCCTCTGTAAGTGACCCTCCGTGAAGTGACCCTCTGGAAGTGACCCTCCGTGAAGTGACCCTTTAAACCCTCCGTGAAGTGACCCTCGTGAAGTGACCCTCCGTGTTGCTTACACATTATAGTTATAACCGTACACTTGTCTATTTCAGTGCAATTACATCCTAACCTACTGCTTATAATTTGTAACACTGAGTCTAGTAATATTTTAAATTGTTTGTATTTGTTTTGTATTTTAGCTGATATACTACACCAGTGTCAATGATTTTCACCTGGACCGGTAGGTTAGGGATCTAAGGAGGTACCCGCCCCTTAGACGTTTGAAACTTTCCAGCATTATATCTCCCACAGCTTTTTCTGATCCCAGACCATCTCAATGTGTCCCGCCGTGATTTTAAAAGGGATGCGATAGGCGGATTTGTGTGAAATTCAACATTTGTGAACGTCGGCGCGAACATACATCGCATATAGACAAGTGGGCAGGGCGTGCGCGTGCGCGTGCGCGTGCGCGTGCGCGTGCGCGTGCGCGTGCGCGTGCGCGTGCGCGTGCGCGTGCGCGTGCGCGTGCGCGTGCGCGTGCGCGTGCGCGTGCGCGTGCGCGTGCGCGTGCGCGTGCGCGTGCGCGTGCGCGTGCGCGTGCGCGTGCGCGTGCGCGTGCGCGTGCGCGTGTCGATAGATTCACGTGATATTACAAAATACATGCTCAAATCTATTGATGAACATGCAGTCGTCTTGCAGAACAATTTGCATTAGTAGTTTTGTCTGCAAGCCCTCTGTTACAACTTACCCGTGCTGCAACTAGCTCCGGTCTCGGTCCCTAGCGAAGTTGTCCAAACCGCAAGATGGCGATTGTTTGGGCATGTGCTACGTTTGCCGCGAGATCCACGTGCAACTGACAGCTATTTTGTCGACACTAGCGTCAACATTTCATAGACCGTGAATAGTGGCGAAAACTTAAGGGGGACCTCTCCATATGATGAGAACACAGTGGTAATTCGGCAAAAGGTGGCTATAGTCTACAACTGTTGTGGACAGGCAGCACTAACTGACTGTTAACATGTACCTGTATTTAGTACAGCTACGATTAGGCCTAGTCAGACAACAGTTATGTGAGCATGTATTCATAACATGTGATTAGTAAGAAACGCGACAATCTTTACATTCAGAATCAACTCTAGAAATATGGCAGACATTGGCAATTTTATTAAAACAAAAGCTAGATTGATTTTTCTTAGACTAAAGTAAATATATTAGCTAAGACAATGCGCAAAACGTGGAAGACGCCGTAACAACGCGCTAAAAGAATCTTTATACTAATATTGTAAAAAAACCAACTCGACATCGTCGAAGAAAACATTATATCCGTACTTGGTACTCATATTTAATCGGTTAAGGGACACTATGAGTCTCTATAAAAATTATGGATCAACACGCTGTAGGCCCTACACTTGTTTCAACTTTCGTTTCTCTTGTGGCATCGATTTATTGCAACATCGGCAATGTAAACCAACAGTTCTTTTTGATTGACTAGACATCATGAGTATCCAAACGTATTTACAAGTGCAGGTTTTCGATTTGCCGCGAGCTATGTTGGTGACAGCCGTTGCGGCCCGAAGCGTCGTTGATAAGACTTTTTCGGCGCGCATTTTGGCTAAGTCATAGACGATAGTTCACCAAATAAATTAAGATCCATTTGAAGACTTATACTGTTCTAACGAATATTATATTGTCGTGTTAGTGATACTAAATGTGTAATATTTGACGCTGAGTGAGCGAGATATAGACAGTTGAACGTAGACTGTTTGACCAATGACAAGTCGCAGCTTAGTATAATTTCCTGTCGCTGATATCAGGTGAAAACAACGATCGCGTGAACAATTTGGTTGGTGGTTGGTCGAGTTTGTCATGTAGTCGTTCATTTTAATAAGAAGCGATCCACGCCTAGGAAAACGTTCGTTTAGGACGAGTGGTCGTTCATGACAGAGGCCGCACAAGACAGGTTTTACTGTATTGCCTGGTTTTGTTTTTATATATATACAGCACCCATTGTAGCGCAATTATGCCTGTAATAACTCACAACGTTCACTATTCGTCGGGGCGCACGGATCCAAATTTTGGAGGTAATGGACACCTCGTGCTATTTTTTGGTTGTCGTGTATTTTATTAAACTTCATACCCTCCCGAATAATATTCCAGAGGGCAACCCTCTCAAATCAGTGTACTTCACTCCGAAAATTCCGCTTATATCCAGGCCCTTAATGGCCCTGTTGTATATATTTCTCTTTACATATTTTCACAGTAACTGTATAGCAACAAACTTAAGTGTAGTATCAAATAATCAGGGATGACGAGAACTAATATTTGGGGCAATATCTTGTTGACGCATTTATTTTTCAAAATGCCAGATACAACAAAACATTGGACAATATAACGATAAATCAGTTCGGTTTCGCAGTTGACATCACACAAAAGGAGTCATAGTTACCTTAATATGCAATCAATATACTTATGTAATATACAAAAATGATATATATATATATATATATATATATATATATATATATATATATATATATATATATATATATATATATATATGTACAGCTACGGACATCATCTACACAGGTGTATTGTTCACGTTTGCTGAGATAGTTGAGCTCACACTGCGTTTTACATTGAAGAAGGTAAAGCTACACACATACTTGCAACCTTCCACGTCAGCAACTAAGAACGCATAATCAATGAGCTGTAACTCGCGCTGATAACCCAGCCACGACACTCCTTTTTATAGACGCACGGTATTTGATTGTGGCGTCACAGGTCTGACCAATAAAGCAGCAGTTATTCTGAAAACGAATTCGATATAGTAGTTGGTAAACATTACCGCAATATTTCTTGATAGCTAGACAGATTATAAGTGACACTGTAATCACTGCTTGGTACAATGGCTCTGCTGTATGTAAGTACAAATATTAATCACTTGACTGATCGTTTATTGAATTCACTTAATTAAGTTTTTATTTTATTTAAACGGACAGCTAGTTAGTAGACCAGTTGGCCAATTAGTCCGCCAAATAGTTACCCATGTAAACAGCGGTTTAGGCACAATTTGTCATAGAGTCGACGGAGCCGGCTAATCCTACGTAGGGATTGATCTCAACTTCACCAACTACTTAATCGGAGTTGCGCCTAATTAGCCTATCAGCGAGCTAGGATGTGATGACGTTGATAGGTCAACAATGGGTTCATAATGTAAACAGTGCATTTCGTCCACCATTTTTCTTCCACTTCGATTTAGAATTTGATCGAGATAACGAACATAGTAACATTTTGTGGAACATGCACTGTAGAATCTACATTTGTGATAAATAACAAAGACGAGTAGTAGAAGGTAATGCATATTTTCTAATTTATGTAAATTTGTTGTAATATTTCCTGCCGTCTCGACCCAGCCTAGCCCTAGGCCAGGGTCCCAGCCCCAGCTCCAGGTCCAAACCCAAGCCAAGGGGCCAAGAACCAGCCCAGGCGACACATTATCTTAACAAAATTTTATAACGCCGTACTCACGGAGGTCATACACACACACACAGCCACAGGTCCCGTACTCTATGAGGAGATCTTCTTTACGCGGGAGCCTCCCGCCTTTCGCACCCATCTTCCGCCCTCCCGCGCGTGAGACGAAATCTCCAGTTTATGATTTTATAACCTCCCATAATGCCCGTTTTTATCAATAAATATATCCGCGATTTACATCGTTGTGGAAGCGCTTCAAACCGCTGATCTATTTCAGTTACTATTTGCGTTGTTCCACTTTATTTTTTACCTGTACAACCGAAGAACGTAACTGGCATGTCCTGGCCAAGCTCAAGATCAGCTGGGTGGGATCAATCACGTGGACCGACACGGCGCCAGCGAAACCAAAAGCGAATTCGAAGCCGGCACCTCGTTCTTCTTCGAAGATGAAATATGCCTCAAAGTTTCTCCAAGCGTGGGTCGGCGATCTGCACTGGATCAGCGGAAGTGACCGAGGGTTGTCACATGCGTTTTGCCGAATATGCAACTCGCATTTTAGCGTTGCTGCAGGAGGATGGCATGGCCCATGGCATGGGGAAGGGTAAGACCAACACTGGAAGCCATCGATTTGCCACCTTGTGTACTGTTGTGTTGCAACTGCTGTCCCTCCCAAACAGCAACGCAGACAGTGAGTGGGTCTTTTTTGAATGGTGAAAAAGATTGCTACAGACAGTAGGACAGTAATGATGTGCCTTGCTCAGCTGCAAGCTGAACACAGAGGACAGTTGCTTTAAAGCACAATGTAAGTATGGCATGTGACAATAGAGTACAGCACAATGTAAGTACATCATGTGAGAGTAGAGTATGGCACGGTGTAATTATAGCTTGTGACCGTAGAGTATGGCACTATGTAAGTAGGGCATACGACAATTGAGTACACCACAGTGTAAGTATAGCAAGAGTAAGTCGAATATGGCACAATGTAAGTAAGGCATATGACAGTCGAGAAAGGCATAATGTAAGTATGTAATGTGACAGTAACATGACAATGAGTATGGTCCAGTGACAGTAATGAGACAGTAGAATACAGGAAATGTGACTACGTCATGTGATGGTAGAATGCAGCATAGTACAAGTTCACTATGTGATGACAACTTATTCTGTTATTACTTGTTCTCTGACTTTTCTTGTATACAATAGACATGTCTGACCTGAGTGTTGTTGTATGTAATCGACAGGTTTGTCCTATATGAATATAGTTGTATGTAATCGATAGTTCCATCCTAAGTTAGAGTTGTTGTGCATAAGAGATAGGTGTGATAAAAGTGAGTGTTGGTGAGGCTGAGGTGTTTGACACAGGGGGTGTAGACTAGGAGGAGTCTCAGAGAGTGCTTCCGTTCCTCCACTGAGAGTCGAAGAAACAGATGAACAGAGAACCCACGGTGAGCTGGCAACAGACTAGTCTCTGTCTCTGTCTGTCTCTCTCTGTGTTTCTGTCTGCCTGTCTCTCTCTGTCTTTGTCTTTCTATCGCTCTCTATCTCTCTGTCTGTCTGTCTGTCTGTCTGTGTGTCTCTGTCTGTCTGTCTGTCTGTCTGTCTGTCTGTCTGTCTGTCTGTCTGTCTGTCTGTCTGTCTGTCTGTCTGTCTGTCTGTCTGTCTTCTGTCTGTCTGTCTGTCTGTCTGTCTGTCTGTCTGTCTGTCTGTCTGTCTGTCTGTCTGTCTGTCTGTCTGTCTGTCTGTCTGTCTGTCTGTCTGTCTGTCTGTCTGTCTGTCTGTCTGTCTGTCTGTCTGTCTGTCTGTCTGTCTGTCTGTCTGTCTGTCTGTCTGTCTGTCTGTCTGTCTGTCTGTCTGTCTGTCTGTCTGTCTGTCTGTCTGTCTGTCTGTCTGTCTGTCTGTCTGTCTGTCTGTCTGTCTGTCTGTCTGTCTCGCTCTCTCTTTCTCCTCTCTCTCTCTCTCTCTCTCCCTCTTCTATCTCATTCCATCCCTCCCTCTCTCTTCCTCATCCTCTCCCTTACCCTGTTCTTTTCAGTGTCCCTTTCCCTCATTGTGTCCCTCCCTCCCTCACTTCCTCTCACAACCGTTTCTGCCCTCAGTGAATAAAAGTGATGTCACACTGTCCAGAAAGCTGTTAACTGTGGCTGCTTCCAGCCAGTGCAGTGACAGTGTGACATGGTGTGACACAGTGTGACACGGTATGGTGTACTAAGTTGAATGATGAATCTTGTCTGTGTTTGTAGAATGTGTGAGTACTGGAGGATAACCCCAATGTTATGGTGCCCCACAAGAATTCGTTTCCCTTGAACAAGAGAAACAAACAAGGTAAATAAGAATTGTCACATCTGGAGCTGGTCAGTCTCTTGACAGGGTTGACACCAACAGTGTGACCCTTATGAAGACACTACTTTGTGCATTTCTAAATTGATCCTATTTTAAAGTGGCCATTGTATTCAAATACTTTTTGTATTACTCAATCAAGCAATGTCATAGTATTTCACATACATTATACACGTACTTCTACAAGCACACTCCATACATATAACACACCACAAACACACAAACACACAAACACACAAACACACAAACACACAAACACACAAACACACAAACACACAAACACACAAACACACAAACACACACAGACACACAGACACACAGACACACACAACACACACACACACACACACACACACACACACACACACACACACACACACACACACACACACACACACACACACACACACACACACACACACACACACACACACACACACACACACACACACACACACACACACACACACACACACACACACCACACACACACACACACACACACACACCAC